>JAODKC010000028.1:19158763-19179266 GCA_026777985.1 Mormyrops attenuatus
GTAGGTGTGCATGTGTGAGTGAATGGTGTGTGAGTGTGCCCTGCGATGGGCTGGCCCCCCGTCCTGGGTTGTTCCCCACCTTGTGCCCGTAGCTTCCGGGATAGGCTCCAGACCCCCCCATGACCCAGAAGGATAAGCGGTTTGGAAAACGGATGGATGGATGGATGTTTATAATGATCGTGTAATACTGAACTTTCTTAAGTACTGTAATAAGTACATTTCTTCTGTAAAATATCTAACCAGAGATCTGTCCAAATACTTATCTTCTGTATGGTCACAAAGAGCCTGGAGCGATCCATTGGACAGCATGCTAGTTCATTTCACTGTACATACTCACATGCCCAATCACACACCATGAGCAAGTCACCTACCTACATGTTTTTGGAAGAAACCAAAAAGAACACGGGGAGAGACATGCACATTCCACATTTACAGAGCCAGGGGGGATAGGATTTCAACCCTCAACTCTGTAGGGGTGAAGCTCTGGCATGTTAAATAACATGTGTTAGGTTTTAGATGAAATAAATACAGAGATCGTCCTGCTTGCCTCTGGAAACTTTATATCTTACTGTGGTTCAAATATTGGCTTTCCTTTTTTCTTTTTTTATTCTTTGGTAACACGAGAGATGTGTCTGAGCATAGACTGTTATCATCCTGTCTAACTGCCCAAATAGCAAACAGAAAAAGCAGTCATGCAATTATCCCTTACAATAATTATGTTGCAGAATCAGGACGAAATCTAAAAAGTGATAGCATTCCATTAGTTGACATTCAGTAGACTCACAGTATAACACTTAACCAATGGAAATATCATGTTAAAGCACAAGATTTAAAATCATAAAAAGTATAGGTGAAAATAAGAGAGTACGTATTTCCAATATTTGATTTATGGTAGGATTGTGTTTCCCTTATTTCAAAAGGTTATTGTTACTTAAAAGCTAAAATAAATGAAGTGGGGAAAATGACCATAAAGGAATTTCCATTAATCTGTGTAGTGAAGGGAAAATATCAGATATATTGTTATTGTATTATGATTTTAAAGGGATCAAACATACTCTCTCTGATGTCAGGTCACATTAAGAGATACTTAAGAGTAACGATGAGGAAATGGCAGGTCATTTTTATTTCATAACCACCAAGGGCAGAGGCTGTCAGTGTGTAAATATGTGTGTGTGTGTTTTATTTTAAATATATTTTTCTCTTGTCAATGTTGTCATCTCTCTTTCTGAAGTCATAACATTCAAACAGACAAGTTTTAAAATAAACCGCTTTGTTGATGGTGGCATGCCTAAAGGCCAGTGTATGAGAAGACAGACGAAAACAGTGAGCCGTTTTAAGTCAAGCTGCCAGATCACCCTAGGGAACACATGGCTATTGGCTTGGCTCTGAGAACGCAGACATTTCTCTCTCTATATTCGTATTTAAACAGGGTTATGTTGACTTTTGCCCAACATATTCTAACATGATAGAAATGACCCCAAAGCTATTACACTCTAAGCCTGTTTGTTGTGTCAGAAGCTACAGTCAGAGGATATATTATTGCAATTTTGCTGTGTTGTTGTTATTATTATAGCTTAGTATTTTTTTTTGCAAGCGACTGGAATTACTAGAAATGCTACAGCGCATCTTGCAACATCTTAAGTGTGGCCAATATTGCATGATGTTAAGTGCAATCAGTCAGCTGAAACATAGGAATCCCATATACAAATATCCAAATCGTGTTTACTGTCACTCTCGTCCCGGGAGAAGAAAAGAAGTCAACCATGAATTTCCCAAAAGAAAATAAATAACACACCCACCCACACACATATACACACACACACACACACACACACAGACACACACACACATACCTACATGCACATAATGTACTTAAATGTTTTGGTCTAACCATTGAACAATAACATAGCTGTGTGTCCAAATGTTTTTATGTAATTTTACACAGAATAACAATGTCACCATGATACCAAGTATGATGTGAGGATTATAATCAAGACCAAGTGATATTGGCTGTTTAAGCATGTTAGAAGTAGCTTTAAACATCTGAGCAGCTACAGCATTGAGGCTAATCACAGCTCCGTAAATTATAATTTGTGGGATCAAAATTATAATGGCAAATGGAGAACAAGCAGGCTTTTGCCGTTTTACGTTGGATTGCTGCAAGATTTGCCTACACTATAGAGTACACAACTTCGTTGGCACTAGAACAGGTACATTAGTAAAGGACAGGAGGTGTACTGTAGAATAGAGCTGCCCCCTCCATCTCCCATAATCCATCAGAACAATGAAGTGTAATTGGTCAGGTGACAGAATATCATCAAGGATCATCTTCCAGTCACAAAGGTAGCTGACAGTGAGCCAGGAATGCTCCATACTGGGACCAATTGGAGATTGCTGAATGTACATATCTGAACATGAAACAAAAAAAACAACTTGTGCTGATTTACCTCCAATTTAACTAAAAGCTTAATTTATCTTTGCTCTCACTTCTCCTTTTTCTTTTTTATCCATGTTCTATTTAAACAGACACAGAGTCAGAAATTTTTATAACAAATATATGAATATTAAGATCCATCCATCCATCCATCCATCCAAACTATCTAATTATGAAGACTAAGAGTTTCCCTACTATAAACAAACAGTAAAGTAGTAAGACAGCAGCATGTGTTAATGTAGCAGTTTTCTCATCTTTGTTTATTTCTTTACCATCACTCCCACACCGGTGCACTGGAATAATGCACCAGTGAAAAAGTTAATTGTTAGCACACTATTTCCCAGTATGCAATGATTTCAAATAATGAACAGGAAGAAAAGCCATGTTGCCAAAATAATGTTGCTGAGCAGTGCTGAGAGTGGAATTTGTACTTCCTTCTCTCTGTCTCTGTTTCCGTCTATTTTTGTTTTAAACTGAAAACTGCTTTTAGCTAGCAATTAATATTGCGTAGTTTTATAAATTTCTCCTTCATAATTTGTCTCATTCAGCTGGAGCTTGGGTCAGTGACAGTATGTCAAATGACCTTCTCAATGCAGTTCAAAGCGATTATTTGTCTTGGTTGACACTTGATTGCTTAGAGATTAGCTACAGCTCTGGTAAGCAATACACTCTATATTAATGTATTTTCTGCCTCTTTGTTGCCATATAGCCAATATAACTTCACATCCTGCTTATAAGATTTTATATATAATCTTCAAGGACTTCAGATATTCAGTCTCCATCAGTGCTGTAATAACGTTTACCTTTCAGTCCTTGACACTGATCACAATCAGTCTTGGAATTATATCTCTTGATATACAACAGCGATACAAAATATATTTCTTGCAATATGTGTGTGATCATCTGGCCCTTTGCCTTCCGAATGCAGAATCTTTCACAGCTAAAGCAAAAACAAAATTAGGTCCCTTTTGTTTCTATAAAGGCAATATATAAACAGCATGTCAACAGACAATATACAGACCGTTAGTACCGTGTGGAACCTTCTAGCAAAACGTGAAAGTAGGAAAAGTGCCATGGAGCAAAAATATTTCTTTAGCATATATTTAAACAACAACTGTTTTATGAGTTTAGTCTGTCATTCATTTTGCCAAAGCTGACTACAGCAATAATCTTCTGAAACACCCAACACAAAGGATAGCAGAAATCTGAATATCCGGACAAGAGCAGAAGGACATGACTGCAGCGTGCCAGGTCTAGCTATATATCCTCTACTGCCATTTGAAACAACTGACAAATTTTGTGATGCAACATGATAAATGAGGCTTAAGAGCAGAATCAATGAAGACACCCGGCTTCATTTGGCATGATACATGACAGCAGGCTAATACGGGTTTAGCAAACGCATTTTGTTCTTTCAACACTAGTCAGGCTTTTTTGGCGAGATTTTGTTACATGTAGGTCAGATGATTCAGTTTAGCCTTTGTAAGCCATTTTGCCCCTTCACTGGGCAAGTGTGTGTGTGTGTGTGTGTGTGTATATATATATATATATATATATATTATAAACTTTATGTCTATAATAAATAGCTGCATTTTTACAACTTCTACACATGTCACTTAAGAAATCATTCATTCACTGAGTGCATTTTTTTATGCACTGTACATTGATTTGTGAAACTGCAGTTAATAAAATAAATGTTCATATCATTAGATTATCATTTTCTAAATGCACTACTACCCTGTTTTCCAAAATACTGTGCTTAAGAAAATTTTAACAGCAAATACCAGTGTCACAAAGATATTAACAGAAATTAGCAAAATGTTACAGTGAACTGACACTTATTTTTTTATTTATATTGATCAAAACAGATTCTATAAAACAAAATAATTCAATTAACTAATCAACTAATAAAAAGAATCACTATCTAACACTATCTAAACCTGCAAATGAAGACATTTTTATTTTACCATATTTAATTTGGAATCAATGTAGCAACATCCTGGTGCCAAAACAAATGCCTAGTACCTACAAGTATGTTGACGTTGCCAATAAAGTGAATTCTGATTCTGATTCGTTACCATTTTAATTTCTTTTTTTTAAATAGACTGTTACTTTAATTTCCTTTTGTGCAGGCTTTGCTTCAGGAGGAAATTTTCAGAAAGGACTGGAAGTTTGTTTATGGATATAAAGTATTCTTTAATCAGTAATATATTTTGTATTTCAGCTTACAGCAAACAACTGAATAGTAAAATGATGTAAGACCCTAACTTATTCTGTGAATGTAACAGTCTTACCTTGTTCTGATCTGTCCAATACAGGAAATAGCCCTGGGGGTCGACTCGTAAGGTCACCGGGGTCACTGTAGATGCATCCTGGTGACATGAATTAAAGAAAAAAAATAATAATTATTGCTTAACACAACATCCACAATGTGTAATTCTTTGTCTGATTTGGCTTTTTAAAAAGTATTATATTTCTGATTACATATGAAATAATGAAACAATGTTCAAGAAATTCTTAAATGTGAAATCCATCCATCCATTTTCTATACCTGCTTGTCCTACGCAGGGTCCCAGAAGATACGGGTGAAAGACAGAATAACTCAGGACGGGACGTCAACCTATTGCTCTGATGTGATATATATATATATATTAATGTATATATTTTTTTCCATGTCTTATTTTGCTGCCAGCCCGAGTATTTAAGTTTGACTCAGCCATTGCGTAAGTGTCCCACATATGCATGATTCACTCCGACTTGGAATAGTATCTTGGGGTGAATATCCCAAAATCCAGACACACAGAACAAAATGTACGTTATCCTTCGAGATCTGTTATTGTTTTATTTTAAATCTTAGGAGGACCTAACCATGTAGACACAGCATTTTAATGTTAACCAGCAGAAAGCATCTTTCGCTGATGCAGAAAAAGAAAAAAGAGCACAGATTTTAAAGCATGGTAGTTGCCATAGCAACAGCCAGCTGGTTTCATTTCAACACACAAATTAGCTTTAAATGGCCAAAAAGAAAATTTAACATGGGTGATGATAATAATACACTGATATTTCTGGACCAACAGAATGCAGTTTCACGAAAAGAACAAATTCCAAATTGCATGCACATATATTCTCAGTTTCACATTCTCATGCTGTTGTCTTGCAATTTGCTCAGATTAGTTCATAAGGTACCTAACCACAGGCACAATGCAGTTAGAGCGCATATAGTGAGTGCATATTATATACATACCCTCAGCTCTTTCGAAGGATCCGCATTAAGATAACCTCAGCTAAAAGGAACATTCTTGCACTAGGTTTAAAATCGGACCATATCACCTTTATAACAAGCTTAGCGTCATACTTCTACTGGTATTAACTCTTCTGACGAGATTATACATCGTAATTATAAAATGCTACGCTCATCAAGAACTAAAAACTAACCAAAACTCGTTTCAAAGAATTCACCTGATATGTGTGTCAATTATAATTTCACTCTCCTCATTTTCACTCTGTAGTATTTCACTCTGTCAACCCTTTTCTTGTCTGCTGATTTTAATACTTTGGATCCTTCAGTATTGAAATAACGTATTTGGACATAACACGTACCTAATAAACACGGATTAGGCACGGCGAGGTGGCGGTGTATCACTGGACACCCAAGCACATCTCGACATGACAGGCATGCTGTCAGTATCTACTGTCAGGAGTTGCTACAGTATTAATCCTACAGGTCACAGCACACAATCATGAAGTATGGAAACGAGTCTTCACTATGGCCTCGCATTTGTCTTCCAAGGTCCATTTAACATCAAACATTTCTGCCGGACAAAGGCGTGAAGAAGGGAATAGCAGCGTATGCATCAAGCCTTGCGTTTGTGGAGCTTCGATTTCCCCCGACGGATACATCCGCCTTCGTCTTATATGTGCCTGACGTCTACGTTTATGTATATAATATGTAACCGCGCTATTTATTTTTATTACCAGCGAGACGCAAATACCACATATGGCCAAATAGATGAACAGACAAGACTGGAAGTGAAATCCACGCTTGGCCAACAAGAATTTGCTTTTCAATAACCAAAGATCTTCGGCTGTCATGCTCCCTGGTGAATGCGAGCGCATCGAAAGATGAACAGGCTCATTTAGATACAAATGGAATATGCCTGCCCCGTATATTAAATGTTTTATTACATATGAACTGTTTAAACGGCGTTGGCAGGTCGAATAACGTTAAAGATAAGTGTTTAAGTCTGCACTTTGGATATTGCGTCGGTAATTGCAGGATCTAATGTTATAAAGTTGACCCGGAAAATTAAATATTCGCTACTATAACGCCTTGGGATTGTTTTGCCTCAGAGATACCGACAATCATGATAGATGCTTAACAAAAAAAATGCATTTAAAACATGTCAAATAAATATTGCCTGCGTTTCAGAATGATATTCCAGCGACTTGACAGAACATCAAGTTGGGTTTAGGCAATCTGAAGTAAATTTATACGTGCGTGGTGACAGGTGATTTTTTTTTATTCTACTTTATCCGTTTTAACGACTTTAAAATAAAGCCATGAGTGGCAAAATGTTTCCGTTATATTATCCTTCAGATGAATTGCATTTAAAGTTCCCCCAATCGTAGGAGAAGTTACATATTCATGACTAAATGTCGCTTATTGCCTCCTTGATCGGCAGCACTTGTTTCTTCTTGTCACCCATGCGACATCGCCGAAAAACTGAAAATGAAAATAACGAACAGGGAATATGAAGCTCTCAAACACAGCCATCTGTATGCATACTTACATCATCCCATTTCATGAATTTGCTGCCTTTCTTGAGACTCTCCGAAACGGAGACCGGTTTGAGCTGCAGTGCGTGAACTCCGGGCTGTGCCCCAGCCATTTACTCATTTAAATCCGAGTCAAACGGAGAAAAACAGAAAATAAATTCGCCTTTCTCTACCCCAAAATTAAATTGATCTCTCTCTCTCTCTCTCTCTATATATATATATATATATATATGTATATATATACAGCAGAGAGGGAATGGGGATATACCACTGGGGTTCAAGCGGACACTAAATTCCTCTCTAACGTTTCATTGTCGCCAAAAAGAAACACCGAGAGTGAAAGACGAAAAAATACAGGGGGGAGCGGACGACTGATACGCGACTCCCGATTTGAAGGAAGATGCAGAGCAAAAGCAAAGCGGAGTGAGTGGGTGTTCACGGACTTATTTACAGCGGGCAGATTTGCTCGCTGGGATTCAACGCCTCCTAGCGCTTATCCTGTCAAGCAATCCTACTGCCGCTAGAGAAGGGGAAGATCAACAATTATACCCGTGTACTGCGTGGGAAAACACTGGTAGAACATTTTCAAGTCGTATAGTCAGAATGTCATGAAATGTATCTGATAGTGCGTCACTGCGTACAGAAGTTACGTTTTCGAAGAATTTTAATAGCAATGTTTCAAAACTTAATTTTGAAATGTAAGTTCTTTCCCCCCAGGATATTTGCCAAGTATTTAATAGAACCATATGCTATTTGAACCTGGTGATCCTGTGCGACCTTATTAAAGCATATAAACTTCAAGATGCCTCTACATAATATTGCACTAACCACACATCATAACTGAAATCTTAATTGTTTATCATTTTATAAGGTGCCAAGGCCTATTTGACCCAGATCACTGGATTCTATTTGGCTTTTCTATTTAGAACCATGTATTTTCGTTGGTTTTGTTTGCCTTTGAGCTGTTGCAGTGTTCTCTTGTAGGTATTTTAAGATCTTGTTGCAAGGCAAGCACAAGAACTCAGCAAGCAGGCCGAGGAACACCTCGGGGTGTGGGTGGAACACAAGGAGTGGAACGGGTTAGATTTCACCTCGAAATACACTAGCTATTACATTTAGTAGGGAAAAAAATACATACAATCCTTCCATTGCTCGATTCATCCACTAATCTATCCGTCCATCCATCCATCCGCTTACCCAGTCAGCCTGTAGCTTATCCCAGAATCCTCAGGATATTTCAGCTAACTGTGTTTTTTTTTTTTGGACGGCAGGTGGAAAACGGAGGACCCAGAGTAGAGCCACAAGAACAAGGAAAAAGCTGCACACACCTCTGGATGGGAATCAAACATACAACCTCCAGGTGTGAGGCAGTAATCTAACCTAAAAGCTACACTGCTTGGCAACGTAAAAGGACATCTCACCCTTCTCAGCGATTAGCATAGCTTCCGTTGGCAGTGACGTCTAGACTGAGGCATGGTAAAAAAAAAACTGACCCTGGCACAACAGAAACTGTATGGTCTAAACTAATTAAAACCCGCTCTATTAAAGTACTGACAAATAAATATAGTCATATATCAGTTTTATTTGCTGCATAATCAAAGAACATTTATAATATAATATTTAATTCACATTTTTTTATGTTGTTTAATTAAGTAAGTGGATTTTTCAGTGGACTATTTTAATTCAATGACTGGCCCGAAACTTTGGACAGGATGCTGGTCCACTGCAGGGCACATACACTCAAACAAGCACACTCTATGGGCAATTTAAAAAGAGCGATTCCCTTGGATGAAACAGCAGCGAACGTGGCCACCTAAAGGGAATCCACACAGCAGAACATACTAATTGCGACCTCCTCCCCTGCAGGTGTGTGGGTGTGGGTGGTTTTTTAGTTACAATAGTTACAATGTCACAAAAAAGTATCCATTTGTACCTTTGAGGGTACAATTACTTGTTACTGGGGCTGTACCCTTAAGAGTCTGCCAGTTGTATCTTAGCTGTAGGTAAATGTACTGTACCTTTAAGGTACAGAAGTCAACTTTGAGTTAGATTTTTGTACTGTTGGGGGTTCATTAATGTTGTTTGTACCTTGGGGAACAAAACTGTACCAGGGTTGCAACCTTTTTGTCTAACAACGCATAGGGGCTGTTTTTGGAGAGCCTGATTAGTTAAAAGTAGAGTAGAAATACAAAACTACTGACATTAATTCTAAATGCTTCAGCTAAAAAGGCAATTGGGAGTCCTTTGATGTAGATAGTGCAAGCACAGCTCATGCGTGTGCTACCTAAATTCAGCTGATTAGGCAGGATATATTCAGATCTAAGTGGGAGTAGCAGAAGTTAATGAGATCTTTCCTAAGCCTCAGTATCTGCAACATTAAATTATAAAATGTATGTTATGTAATCAGAAGAGTCGAATACTGCTCTGTCCTGAAGAGTAGCTATAATGTCAATTCAGTGTTAGTTTTGTATTAGTTGGTTACCATCCTGTAAATTTTGGAACATTTTGTTAAATTGAAGAGGATATAATGATCTTCTGTATCAATTATTTGGAGAGTAGATTTTATTTTGCAGCCAGCATTGACCAGTTCTTCCCAAGACAAAGTACCCCTTCATATAATGTACTTAAAGGTTATATCCTTTTTTAATGCTTATATTATAGTGTACTGTAGATGTGTGACCTCTGAGGTCATGTTGAGCTTCAGTTATTTATCCTGGGAATAACTGTCAATTTTATTTGATTTACAGTATCAATGTAATGTTTACGAAGTGAACATGCCTGTCACCTCCTGTCATATGTGACATCATTTCCTGTCACCTAGATGCCAATTCTGGAAAGCTTCTGGGCATTGTGAGCTGCTGAGAGGTGGACCGCATTCACCACAAATGTCTGCCTTAATTCCAGGCTATTACAGTCTTACACTGTCAGTAACCTTCCTTTTATTTGGAGGTCTAATTAACAGCTTATTTAACAACCTGGGTTGAAGCATAGGGTAATGAAGGAGGAGGATAGAGTTCCTCAGCAGCTGAAACTTTAAATTTTAGGTTCCATTCTTTCTTAAGTTAATTGCTTTAAGGGCATATTTTAAATGCCAGCCCAAATTTTATATATTTATATCATACTATGTCCTGCCTGTATAGGCCCAATTTCATCTTAATTTCTAACCCCCAAAAAAGCTATATAATCTATATTTATAAACCACTATGCCAGACTTGTTGAATCTGCCTACGTCAGATGTATCTGCATTAGCCAGAAACGTGTTAATTTATCGAGTACTGAGTAGATTTTTACAAAAATGTGATTGCTTGGTTTTGTTAACTTTAAGTCATTGCCCTTGAAATGAAATATACCAACACATCACTCCACATTTGATTAGTAGTTAATTTGCCTGGTCTACGCTGTCATCTAAGCTAGGGACATTACAATGCAGGTGCTGAATAAGAATGCTGTAATAGTGTACGGGCCATGATTTTTGTGCAGGAATAACCAAAGACTGTTGGTTATTAAATCATGGTTATTTAACAACGTAAGTTTCTGCCGTGGCTATTAACTCGTATGCTTCCACATATATCCCCCGTCTTCGTTAACAGCATACACGCATATTTATTTATTGCAAGTATTATACTGATAACTATAAAATAAAGTCAGAAAACTGCGTAAGTGTATTATTTTATGTAAAACAAGCATCCAACATAGAAAAGATGTAACTAAACTGGAAACTGAACTCCAGTTACCGGTGGTAAAATAAGGGCGTATTAATTGTAAATTTACAGAGATTTACCCGGCTTTAAAACGTTTTGAAAATGACATTTGTCCTGTGTGATGCAGTTTTAAGGTTGTTTTAGGCGATGTCTTTGAATTGCAGAAGGACACGTTTTTGTGCTGTATAAGGGGGAAACAACTACGGCGGTCCACCTTTAGAAAACTGCAGAGTCTATTTCCTGGTTGCTGGCAATCATGTGCACCGTCAACATGGCGGGGAGAAAATGGCTCGAAGAATTGAAATCGTGGCAAAGGGGCAAAATGTCCTGTATGCTGATGGCGTGCTTTACGGTCACCATGGCCCTGTTTGCTAATCCGGTTGTTGGTGACAGCGTGCAGACTGTCGCCGACAGCAACTGGACGGTTATTCTGCAGGGGCAGTGGATGCTGGTATTGTGAGTAATGTTACACTCCAGTAACAACCTGCTCCCATTAAAGCAATGTCTGGGATAATGCAGTCAGGCCGGTGCTGGAAATACAGGAATGCAATAAGCCGTTACTTATTTCCTTCTAACATTTAGATTCCTAAATACAATCTTTTTGTATTATTATATTTTCTTAGTCTGCCAATAATCGGGCGCGGAACCCGGAACTACGGTATTGCATTTCCACATGCGACTTGATGTAAAATATAATATCGGATGCCTTTTTGCCGCATTTTGCAAGATTTGACGTTTTTAAAGCTTTGATTGTATTGCTTGTAAAAAAAAAAAAAAACTACAGCAAGGCAGCGGGACAAATTTCAAAAGCAGCCTGATATACAGTAATACTTACAGTTCCTGTTTAGTCAAAATTACTGTTTAATGACAATTCACAGAGTATATGCATAGTTGCCTGCCTATGTGTCAATCTCAAAGATCAGGTAAAGTTTTAAGTTGTATTAAATGCATCACCTTCCACAAGGTAGGGTTCATAGAAGGTGTATGTTTAAAAACTGTAATTTATTTATTTTAGTTTTCTGCTATGCAGCTATACTCATCTACTGACTGGTCACCCAGAGCAGCAGTCTAGACATTATTCCATAGGCTGCTTTGCTCTTTCTATAGTATGTGCAGTATTTTAGAAACCAGCTTTAGCCACATATTTCGGGGGGTGTTACAGTGAAACCCTTTCAAGGACAGTGCCGAAGTAAGTGTAAATATCAACTGAGAAGGTAAGATGTTTGCAGGATGCACAGTGGGTATGTTATAGCAGAGCTCTTAAGGGTGAACAAATAGGACTGTGGGAAGTATTTTTGCAGGCAGTGCAGAATAATACCGTAACATTTATAGACTACTGCGATTCAAAGAAAAGTCCTGGAGGGTCAAAGCTTTGTGAAAGTATCTGAAAGACGTGGCAAACAGTGGGGGGGGGGGTCGGTAAGTGAGCGGGGGTGTCATTGCAGTCAAGGTAAAGACTCAGCTTAAATCCCCCAGTGATGTTATCATAACGTACATTGATGCTTCAAGAACGCCAACGAGCGCCTACAGACAGTAAAGAAAAACTCAAGTATGTCACTCATCAGTTAGTATCAAGCTTACTTTAGTTAGTATCAAGCTTACTTTAGTTGTCGTGCTGAGTTTTTTTACACTGTTTAAAGGTGTACTTTGCTCAGAGCACCAGACAAAGAAAACAAGAAAATTAGGAACAATTGTTTAGTAACAAGTCATTCATTCCATTTTAATCATGTTTCATATTAATTTGGGAAAATTCAGTTCCGATTAGGGACAGATATGCTATTATAAAGCACCTGGTATTTTTTAATCAGCACTGAAAACAATAATTAAAATTTCCTGATGAAATAGGTAATTAGAAGTTTTCTGTTTGTTACTTTGTGCTTGAACAAGCTGGTGAAACACTTTCATGAACTGAAACATTAACCGAGTGCATAATATTTAATCTTGTGTTGTAAACCTGCCATAATTGTAAAGCGTCATTGAAATGCCGGATAGATGTGCATAATTAGCAAATGTAGGAAGAACTCAGTATCCTTTGTATAACCGTACTCAGAGTACGATGAAATTCTTGTTCCTTATTAAATGGCAGGTTCAGTGCATTGAAATGTAGACGACATTTATTTCATAACCTCTCTCTTCAGTCCCTGTTATTCTATTGTGGATGGGGAGGTGGTGTGTAGTTCTGTGCCCATGATCGGAAGGTTGCTGGTTCAAATCCTGTTATCAGCAGACTAATGCCACAGTTGGGCCCTTGAGCAAGGACTTTCGCCCCACTTGCTCCAGGAGTGATGCATGCTAGGAGACCCTGTGCTGTGACCCCCCCCCCCCTCCCCGAACCCTGTATAAGTTTCTGTATCTCTCAAGGAGAACAAGATGGGATACAGTCGAAAAGACAGTTTCCTCACAGGGACGAATAAGGCATCACCATTCTGTTCTGTTGCAGTCTGTACTGATCCATGTCTCTGAATCTTCCGATGCAGTTTTGCTCCGTGGTGTCCGGCCTGCCAACAGATAAAGGCGGATTGGGAGGAGTTTGGCAAACGCAGCGAAGCTCTGGGCATCTCCGTGGGCAAGGTGGACGTCACGCAGCAGCCAGGTGGGCTGTTTCTGAGCCGAGATGCTTGCCGTGTCCTTCCGGCCTCCGCCACATGCACCTCTTTGCTGTCATAAGCAAATTGGCCAGTGACCCACAAAACATCCCACAAAAAATTATATATATATATAAATATGTATGTCTACCTAATACCATAATACATACACACACACACACACATAGTACAAGTGAAATGTCTGGACACTCCTATTGAAAATCATTTCTTTTTCGACAAGACAGCGACCCTAAGCACACCTCAAGGTTATGTAAGTACCGTATAGTCTTGTGAACAAGCAAAGAGATGGAGTGCTGTGACAGATGACCCGGCCCCACACAATCCCCCAACATAAACTCTATAGAGCCGATCTGGGATGAGTTGGATTGAAGAGTAAGTGGAAGGTAGTTAACCGGTACCCAGATCTTGTGGAGAAGCATTCCAGGTGGTAAATAATATAGCTGAAATTAAGACAAATGCATTAAAAGCAGGTTGTCCAGACATTTCACTGGTACGGTATGTATAGATGTGTGTCTAGAATGTATATATGTGTGTGTGTGTGTGTGTGTGTGTGTATGTATTCAATTTATTTTCTGGTTGTTGTATCAAACAGCATAAACATAGCAACAACATTTGCTCGTACTTGGCCCTCTGCGATCTTTTGCTGAGCAAACAATAAATTGTATAATCTGAAAAAACAACTCGGTTCATCAGAAATGTTCTCACTTTATCTACTCCAGCCTGTGCTTGTGGTTTGACAGCATGCATGTTAAATCTCATGATGATACGATAAGCGTGCAGAATCACTTGGGCCTCTGTTTCATCTCATACACAGGAGTTAGGTTTAAGTTTCCTATAAGCAGAACTCGTTTTAAAAATGTTTCAAGACAATGAAACAATATTGGCTGTACATGTAATTTAATAATAGTTCAGTAACTAATCATGACCGCTATCTATTGCAGTGGAGCTTTCTCTGCCGTAAATTAAATTAGATGAAATCTATAATCCAGTTTATAATCATAAGTAATGCACATCCCAGAGCAAGCGAGTCTGTCACACGACTGGCGGAAATGCACAGTCGCCGGAACTGCACAACCACACCCTGTTTATGTGCCGACAATCTGGGTTAGCTTCGTTTAACGAAAACCGGGATGCGTAGCTAGATGGATGAAGGGAGATTCTGTGCACATATCACCCCCAGGAACGTCTGTGTTTATGTTTAATGTACGACCATGGTGGTCTCACACCTTTACACTCGAACCTTTAAATCATACCCCTAGCTTTGTGATTATGGAATTTTCAAAGTCCAGGTCTGGTTTCCTTCCGGACACCGGCTTATGGTACGTTGCATTTGAACCGGAAGTCGGAATTTCAGAGTTCCGACTCACAGAGTCGGAGGAACCTATACAGCCCTGAGCTCAGAATTCAAGTTGGCTGCACCCTTCATCAACAGAAGTGAAGGCTTTAGTCATATACTGTTTATTAGTATTTATGTCTTGTCTGTGTCTTATTGAATCAGTCATACACACGGTCCCGTCAAACCTCTATCTGTGGACATGTTGCTGTGCTAAATTTGTATGTGCAGAATACCTCATAATGTGCTGTTTTCAGCTGGTACCGTTAACAATGGGTAACAATGAATCTGGCTAGAACTGGTATGGCTAAATGGCTTTCCGACTTGTCGGACTGGAACGAGGTTAACTCGGGTGTGCCGTCATTCACAACTTTGACTTCCAACCTCCGAGGTAACGCAGTAATGCAGTATTAGGTACTGTCAACCCTCAGTATCTCCCGTAAACTTTACATCACCTCTAAATTACTTATGTAATACAATGTAAATGCTATGTAATTAGTTGTTATACTGTATTGCTTAGGGAATAACGACAAAAAAAAAACGCCTGTACCTACACTGCCAATGTGGTAGGACCAGGAGATGTGTGGCACTGTTGGTAAGCGGTGAGACGTCAGGCTACCGTAAGGTATACCTCCACATCAGTTCATTCGCTTGGATCCTGCGTAGTGCCTGGTGGGAAGCCAATTGGAGTTATCCTATTTGGAACTTTCTGGATATTTTTTTCTTGAATATTTTCGATTCATGATTGGTTGAATGCGCTGGATGCGGAACCTGCGGATACAGAGCGCCGACAGTGTTGTCTAAGCTGCCCTTAGTGTGTAGTTGTGTGTGTGATTCTATGCCCTGCGATAGGATGGCGTTCCATCCACGGATTTTCCTTGTGCTTCCAGGATCATCCTGACTCTACCTTGTATAAGACTTTATGAAAAATTGATATATGGGTATTTATTGTAGTGTTCTTTTTCCTCCCCTTTATCAAACACAACGCAGCAGCTCTCTTTGGGCATCCCTTATAATCCGCTCCCCACCCCCCGCCTCTCCACTGCCTCTCTTCCTGCTTTCCCTGGCTTATCCTTTAAAATAATCAATGAGCTTCTCCTGAGAGTCAGGAGAGGCTCCTGAGCGCAGAAGAGCAGCTTAGGACAGGTTAGCCAATCGTGCGCTTTCCCAGCCATCGCCATGGGCGACCACAACTCCACCGCGCTCCCAGTGCCGACGGCTCTTGCGAATCTCACGCAAACACAGCAAACGCCAGACTGCACCGGTTCAGCTCAACCTGATGAATTCGATGAATTTTCTCCAAAGGATTTTTTACATGTTGATTGGAATGATTTTGTATGCAGAAGACGACGCAGTGTTTTTTACTAACACCAGATATGCTGGAATATATCCATCCATCCATCCCTCCATCCATCCATCTATCACCCTATTTTTTGTCTCGGGCCCCCTGAAAAATATTTTTCCTAGAACCATTTAGTGATTTGTCCCATATTTTAGTTTTAATGGTGGATGACTTGGGGTGTGGCATCCTGTATTTCTTCAGGGAGCTGAGCCCCCCTAAGGGTAAAAACCTAAACTCACCTCTGCCATCCATCCATCCATCCACCCTTCCACTTTCCATTCCGCTTACCAGGTTGCCGTGAGCCTGCAGTATATCCCAGCATGCATGGGCCACAGGGCATGGGGCACCCAGGGATGTCGGTCCATCTCAGAGCACACACTCATACACAGTCACACGCAACACGCGGAAGAACATGCAGAGAACAAGCAGTCTGTACTACCAGACAGGAATATCCGTTCAGCCGAGGTGACACACATCGTTCTATTCATATAGCTTTCTTCCGTACTCAGATATTATACATTTATTTATTCATATACCATTTGTCTGCATGGCACCCGTCTTACTAAAGTAGGTTACAGGCAGCCTGTCACCAGATGGTGATTAGCATTAGCCTCCCAGATAGGGGTAAATGATGTGAAGCGTTTTCGCTATTGGGGCAAATGTGTTGCAGACTGTGATGCTTATTCAGATTTAGGCGGCGCAGGCGAGAGAGGTTCCGCCGTTAGCCTGGCGGCTCTGGCACAGCGTCATAGCCGCCATTAAAAGCTGGCAAGCAGGAAGCTGCTGGAATTGAAATATTTAATTCCAGCTAGAGCTGGCTGCAGTGGATGCTGGAAGCTGTGCCGAAGATTGGGGTTAGTGAGCGTTTTGGTCATCTTCCTTGGTTTGGTTAACTGGTTATTCTTTGCATGGTTATATTGTACCTGCAACCTATTTTAGAAAGCAAAGGGCACTTGGCTGGGGTGTAGCTAAAAATTCTGGGCCCCCTGACAAAAAGTCCCTTTGCACACCCTTCTATTTTCTTGAAGAAATATAGATCACTACCTCCAAACAACAAAATTGGCCTGGGGGGAGGAATTCCCCAGGGTAAAATTTCCCATCTATTGTATAATGTTTTCGGAGCATATAACTTAATTTGGCATACCCAACACCTCTATAGTGCTGGGCCCCCTGAATCAGCCAGGGTATCCAAGCCCCTGTGACATTCTTGGCACTAGGCGGGGGGACAACAGCAAGACACAGACTTACACATACTGCTGTCAATTTAGAGGCACCAGCTGACCTTTGAAATGCTCCAGAGGCGGACCAACCAGATCAGAATCGTTGAAATGGGAATCACCACAATTGGCTGACACAGGTGTCTGTCATGTGATACGCCAAAAAGACCAGTCTGTCATTGGTGGGTGAGGTGCATAATTAGCCTGACACTGTTCTCAGACCCCAGGCTTCTCTCTCGGTTGTATATATCCGTGTGTATGCCTCAGAGGAGAGCATGCTGGGATAAGTGAAAAGAAGCAGTCCAATGCACTTGTGCAAATAGCAAGGAATGCACCATCGTGACACTGTGTGAGGACATTGGGAGAGCATGTAAGCTCCACCCACAAGGTGTATTTACTTGGTACTGGTACTGTGTACAAGCCTTACTGATAAACCAAAGCTGATAAAAGATTTTGATAAAGATCACTTACTTAAAGCTAACTTGTAATGGCGCTGAAACAATCCTTCCACTAGGGGATCAGTCATTTAATTATTGCAAAAAATATGTTAAGAATGTAATTACATGGTTCATAGCAGATCATTGGTTCACCTATATTACCATTCTAAAAATGATGTGGAGATTTAATTTTCATTATTGTATCTATCTTCCATGGTGAATGGAAATTGTGTTATGTGCACTGGAATAAAAATATTTTATGAAATATTTCACTCACTTATATGGCTAAGAGGCACCATTTGGAGAGTAAAATTATTGATAAAATTGTCATTCTCTTTATCTGAGGGACGGTGTGTGGCTCGGTGGGTTAGGATCTATGATCGGCAGGTTGCCGGTTCAAATCCCAGAGTCGGCCAGGTGATTTCACCGATGGGCCCTTAAGTGAGGCCCTTAATCCACAATCGCTCCAGGGACTGTCTGACCCTGTTTTCAGTTGTATATCGCTTTGGATAAAAGCAGCTGGAGAATAAATAAATTGTAATTGTTTGGTTTCTGTTCAGGCTGTGGTGTTATGAAAAGGAAGTCTCTGATGTGACACATTGGGGCCGGTCTGTTTGCAGTATTTACAAGCAGCCGTGCCTGTAATAAAACTGCTGTCTGCTTCTGTTCTGCACATTTTCAGAGATGTCTTTGCCCTTGCTTCTGACTAACAAGGGGTCCACAAAGTGCCACATGCATAACTGTGCTCTAATGGCCACTGCGGAATGTCAGTACTGCCGCTTATACCCTCTGCCCCTCCACCGCGGGTGTCCGCGTGATGCATTACCCTTCTGACGCCTCTCCCCACTGCCTCTGCCTCCAGCTGTAACACTCGCTCTCGGCGTGGGGAGAGGCCCGCCGACTGAACGCTCCCACGCCGATAGGAGTGCGCTCTCGCGTGTCCTGTGAAGCTGACTATACCACTAATGCCTGTTTGTCCTTCTGTCCCTTGCAGGGCTGAGTGGGCGGTTCCTGGTAACTACGCTTCCAACAATATTTCAGTAAGTTTTCCCGTAAGGTGCCGAGCTGAATACAGTTCCGATTTAACCAGTGTGTTACATGTCTGTGTCCTTCATGCGTCTGTCTGAAACCTTTAGAAAGCAGCAAAAACAAACATATGTCCTCCTGAGATCCAGGGGAAAAAAGGGTTCCATTTTTATTGTTTTTATTTATTTATTTATGTATTTTATTTAAGTTTAATGTTGGCAGGACAAAAACCCACCCCCAGAAATTGTCCTCTTTAATAGCATGCCAGGTATGGTGTAGGACATGTGAGCAAAAACATCATGTCCTCTACAGAGGACAATAATGAATTTGCTGGATCTCAGGAGGATGTAACTTTTACAGTTATATACATAAATAAGTAAATGTATATTACATGGTCAGGTCTGGGGGGGTGTCCTGGGGCTGTACCTTACTACCAGTTCTGTAATACTGAGCACCGCTCTCCCCCAAAGCCACAAAAGGTCGCTCAGATCATGCTGTATTCCCGTTTGTTTCGCTGGTGCCAAAATGGCTTTCGTTTCCTTTCCTCACCCCTTTTTTCGTTTGACGCACCCCCGCTCTCCATCTCACATGGTTCTGTTTGCCATTGTGGAGCTTGTCTTCTGCATACCGTACCTTCATACACTGCAGTAATTATATGCTTGGTTTCTCAGGACGTGGGGCTATAACTATGAATTTATGTACACTTTAACGAGACATTTAAATGGATTGTTTTAGCTAATATCCAAATTCATTTTGTGCCAATGAGCACATTTCTTCTGAGTTGTTTACCTTAAGCTTACACATTTGTTACGTGAACAAGGGTAAAAACCCAAAAAATATAATTATAATTTTATTTTTACGAGAATCTGGAAGCAGAGCTGCTGACTCTGAGGTTTTCCTAACTTGGGAAATAATAGAGTAGCAGTGATGAAAACAGCGTTGGCAGATTTTCTGCTTGCCCTTACTTGCAGTTATCTCAACACAAATAGCCGCAGCGTTATGTAAAAACCTCACACTCTGAGAAGAGCCACCAACAACCCCATTATGCAACTGTCAAGGGCTGCGATACATATTCATAAGCGGAACAGAAGGCTAGTGTCTCATTTACGTAAAGAAAGCCGTCGACATGTATACGTTTAAATTTCATGTTATATGAAAATGCATTCAGAGCAAAAAGCTCTGTCAGATTTCATGTTCCGGGCTTCAAGTTTTACTGACACGTGTTTGGGGGGACAGTGAAACTTTTGTGCCGCAGTTGTGGCGGGGGGGGGGTAGGGCAGGGCAAACAGCGATTCCATTCACGACAAGACATAATATAAGTTAACATAATATAATCTAAGAATAAATAAACCTAATATGTAACTTTGATTACTGATAAATTGCACTCTTTTGTGTATGTTTCGTGTGCGCATTTATTCGGCATGCGTTAGGGGAAGATCGGTGTTGGCATTCTTGCATTGTGCTTTGCATTGTGCATTGTGCATTTCTTTGTTGGCAAAGTGCATTTCTTGCATCCTAGCATGCGTCTCTGAGTATTCTCATTTCTGATCTCAGCTGCGGACATTTCTCAGCCACCCATCTCTTTCATGTCACGGTGAACCAATCACTGCGGTCCTGCCCCCGACCCCCCC
>JAODKC010000028.1:19179346-19205951 GCA_026777985.1 Mormyrops attenuatus
AACGTCAGCGTCAATTACCCTGCAGTAAATGTAGAAAAGGTGAAAAGGAATCATGCCATCTGGCATAAAGTGCGCTGACAGACGCGGTAATTCCTAATGTCAGTCTCTTTGGATCATGACCCAGGTAGCCAAACTTACAAGGCATGAGATGTTCATTAAATTAAAGACCGAAATGTCAATCGTTTCAGCCGCTGTAAATCAGGTGTTTCTGTTTCGGCAGACTCCTTTCCAGAAAAATGCCAACATATAAAGATGCTTCTGTAAAACAAAATAAAATTCTCAAAAGACATGTGACAGAATTTAAAAAATGTTAGTTATATGTATTTAAATGCTACATTGCATTCAAACATGAAAATCATTAAGACTTCATTTTTAAAAATACAGCATGATATAAATATTCAAAACAATTATAACACGGTTTTGTATCATTAACAATTTATATTTCTGCCAAGCTTTTACTGTCAAGTGATAAATACTGAATTTCTTTTTTAGAGGTGGATTCCTATTGTTTTTATATTTGTTTTTTTTTTTTTGCTCTGTAGTGCAAACGACGGAAGTTTTCGCAGATACTTGTCATCACGTGCAGTGGAGGATCTCCAGAGCTACATTGTCGACAAGAAGTGGGAAGCGGTTGAACCCGTGCCCGAATGGAAATCACCTTCCTCTTTTGTGTAATTCGCACGACTACTCTGGAATTAGTCATACTCTTTCACTTAGGTGTCCTGATTGTACCCTCGTCGATACTGGGAAAGTACACATTACGTGGGCTTAGAATCAAGCATATATTAAAGTTGCCCTTTTGTTTCGCTCTTCTGTACTGTTGGGGATGAAAGTAGGACCTTTTTGTGCTTCTAAATATCTGTCTGTCTGACAGTGCCAGTGGATGGAAGCAGGACTCAAGTCGTCCAGACGTCTAGGATATAAATATGCTTGTGTAGCATGGGGTATTTTATACATAAAAAAGACTGTGAGGGTGTATGGTGTGTTTGCCAGATAGTAGGAGTCTAAATTATGTTCAGTGATTATTTTGGGATCAGTATCGGTAAATTCATTAGGAAGTCTTGGCCATTTTATTGTAGCTACATCTTTCTGTTGGCGGCTCTCCTTTTCCAGTACCGAAGAGCAAAAGATGTTTTCAGCACACGGGCGCGGAAGCAGAGGGCCATAATAATGGCCGCGCTGGGAGATCTTGTCTTGCCGTCGCTCCCTAATTGTTCCTTTCACTTATGTCTCCCCCCACCCAGCATGACAATGATGGCTGGCCTTTTCCGCTTGTCTGTGTGGATCAGGGTACGTTGAATCCTTACTGATGTACATCAATGTTTTTGTTTTTTTTTTTTTTTTCTCCCCTCAGATTTTAGTTTCTGGTTGGGGGGTGGTGTGTGGATCACTGGGGTAGGACGCTGTGGCCGTGATGGGAAGGTTGCCGAATGGTATCCCGTGGTTGGCAGACTGATGTCACCACTGGGCCCTTGAGCAAGGCCCATAATCCCCAGCTGGCCCCGGAAATGGCTGACCCTACTGTCTCAATTGTGCATTACTTTGGATGAAGGTTTCTGCTAAATAAATACATTTAAACGTAATGATTCAGGCCTCCTCCATCCGCTGCCTGTATTTGTATCGCCGCTGTTTTCTCATATGGCTCTGCCTGCCTTTAATTCAAGTCTAAGAAACAAGGCTTATATTAGATATGGAAATGGCAGGTAGGTTTAAACCGAAGGGATAGATGCTCAACAAGGTGATATTTTGTCAGCATTAATTATATGCCTCGTATACTCAGGTATACTCACGCTGCTACAATAATTATGCTACTATGAGACGTTACCTGACGTGTGCCTTTGGGGTCAGTTTGACCCCAGGGTCGGCGTAAGAGTATTAGAAATGAGCTGCAACTTGCTTGTCTTTTCTCCTTTGCAGCAAATCCACAGTTACCTGACTGAGACACTTGGTATTCCTGTTTGGGGTTCCTATCTCATATTTGCTCTTGTCACCTTGGTCACTGGACTGCTTCTCGGCCTGGTAAATACACACTGCTTTCCAGTAATATTCTGCAGCAGCCCTGCACTATCATGCATGGTCTTCATTTTTCATTACTGCCCACATGATTTTCCATGTAGGCTGTGGCTGACAAAACTAATATTGATGGTTTCATGCTGCACATATGTCCATATTGCATTTCCAAGTGCTCTGCAGGGTATTTTTCAGTGAGCTGCAGATAATTTTTCTGCACGAATATTGATAGTGAAGTGAAGCAATGCGGACTGGTCTTGACCAAGCATTTGAGCAATGCGTTATTCTGGTGAAAGATGAATACACAAAATAACAATGGCACCCTTTAAAATGTACGACGCTGTTGCATAAAGCGTTGTATAAATCATTGTATAATACAGAGCGATTTTGTGTTTGTGTGTTTTTTTTTGAAAGGGATATGAAAATGACAGCGATGTGATTTCAGTGTAGGACTCGTGACCTTGAAATGAATATTCACCCTTTGTCTTGCCAGATCCTGGTTTTGATCGCAGACTGCATTTGCCCGTCAAGGCCGCGGCACAGAGACAGGAAATCAGGTAAAGAATAGTGAAAGGATGCCCAACCTGCCAGGGCAAATCTGCCGCATTCACGCAAAGATGCTTTCGTCAGTCCCTGCAGGCATGGCAGCCGTGCGTAAAAGCGCAGGAAGTCTCACTTATTAGGAGGCATACAGCAGAAATGATTAACTATTCCATACATTCATCCATTCATCTTCCAAACTCCTTATCCAATCATGGGTCACGGAGGGGGGGACTCTAACCAACTATATGTTAGCTTGAAATAACATAAAAAATAGTCACAGGTGCTTTACCCATATTTTTTTTCGGTGCAGGCAGTGTTTTTTCAGACACAATTTGCGATGGATGGATGGATGGATGTTTTATTAATCCTGAAGCATATGACCTCAAATGTATTCAATGGAAAGAATGGTAAAAATAATGTAAAATAATCTAAATAAGCAGCCATAACTCTATCATTCTCGGGGAGGGATACGGAGGCTGGGGAGGGATACGGTGCTGGGGGGAGGGATACGGAGGCCGGCATACTCTACGCAGGCCGCGTCCGTGTGCCTGCAGGGTTTGTTTTCCCTGGCCTTGTGAATATTGGAGGCCTTTCGACTGAAAGATGACACCCAAGCAGGCTTCAGCAGTATCCCCGTTTTTCTCCACGATCATGTAGACGGACACCCACGGCCGCTTCTTTGTTTGCCTGACCCGCTTCTACACTTGTAGCAACCTTCAGTTTAATGCTTCAGGATAAGGGCTCCGGGTCGTCGTTTATGCACCCATGATGGGAGCTAGACCTTCGCCACATTTCCTTTGGGGGTTTGAACCCTGCCCTCTCCTCTGGGTGTTTACGGTTTGCATATTCGAACGGGGTTTCCTGTGGGAGTTCTGTGGTCTGTACTACGAAGCGGGGTTACTGGCTTATCGGGGTAACTTGTTGGATTTAAAGTAGCACAGTTTAAATTGACTTCATATTCGTTCACTTACATTTTGCCCAGACTACCTTAAATCCGTTGAGTTACCCTGATAAGCCAGTAACCCCGCTTCGTAGTACAGGGCACTGGTTCTCACCCACGGTCACCATCGGGTCCCCAGCGGTGAAGCTTGCCCAGGGCACCACATGGGCCTCGGACGCCATCACGGTTAAGCATGCTCTGCTTTCTGAATTAGCCGTGGGGTGGATCCCCAATTCAGACAGTCATTTTCTCCCTGGGATGGGCTCTAGGCTGCTTTGGATAATAATTTGGAAGATGGATCGACGGGTCATAAGAATACACAGTTCATGAAACCAAAATCTCTAAAACAAGTGTTTGCGCAAACGCGTTTCAAAATTTTCACTTTAAAAGCGGTTTCGCTACCGAAGCCTAACTGATTTTACTCCTGGAAATCTCGTATTTTTGTTTTAGCTGTTTTAGGTACGTTTGAAACGCAGCCAGGTCACCTAATGGGCACAAACGTCGGTCTTGGATGTGGGTGATGCAGCCGGAGTTAGTTGAAATTACCTTTGAGAATATCGAAAGTGACAGCTTGGCTATTTCTGTATCTGATTTAATCTTTTGACCCCGTAGTTGTTACTGAGGCTGGATAATGGAGAAATTTCTGTGGTTATATTTGGACTACAGCCCCAGTTTCTTTTCAAATTAAATTCACAAAATGAATGCTCTTTTAGTGGGAACAGTGGTTTAACAGTTAGCTGTGTTGCCTCACACCTCCAGGATTATGTTGTTGTATCCCATCTCTGGCTTTCCCTGTGGAATTAGAATTTTCTCCCCGTTTTTAGTGTGTATTTCCCCCTGCGGTCCAAAAACCGAGAGTTAGGTGAATTGCCGGCTCTGAACTAAGCACAGTGTGTCAGTATTAGGCGATGGTATAACTGTGATGGAAAGTGTTCGACCCCAACCGTATGTAGGCGATGGTGTAACTGTGATGGAAAGTGACCGACCCCAACCGTATGTAGGCGATGGTGTAACTGTGATGGAAAGTGACCGACCCCAACCGTATGTAGGCGATGGTGTAACTGTGATGGAAAGTGACCGACCCCAACCGTATGTAGGCTATGGTGTAACTGTGATGGAAAGTGACCGACCCCAACCGTATGTAGGCGATGGTGTAACTGTGATGGAAGGTGATCAACCGCAACCCTGAAACAACCCCTGTACCTTTCCGCAGAGGTAGAGGTGAAAGAGGATGGATCTGAAGGTGACATAGAAGATACTCTTACAGAAGAAAGGCAGTTGTCGGATGCGGAAAACGAGAGCGCAAAGTTATCTGGAGAGGAGGAATCTACAGGAGAGGAGGTTTTGCCTTCTGAGGGAGAAGTCGGAGCCGCCGACACGCAGACGCCAGAGGGGGCGTCGGAGAGCATGGTGAGGAAGAGGAAACCACAAGTGGCGGAGGCAAACGAAACCTAACTTCTTAAGAGTCTGCATTCCTCCAACCAGGAGTATAAAGCCTAGAGCTACAAAGTAATGGACTCAAGCAACCTTCTACTGCAGAAAAAGTGTCCAATTCATACAGTGAGCTTTATAGGCCACACCTACTACTCAGTACATGATTCTTGTCCATGAAATAATTAATCTGTCTTCTCTCCCCAGCATTAAAAAAAACTCATGGCATCAAAAGCATGCATTATAATAATACTACCGTATTACTGAAGTAAACCGAGGCAGTAACTGTACTTTTGGCTTAAAATCCTATAATCATTTAATTTTAAATGGCGTTTGAATGGTCTAACAGAACAGGTATTGTGCAGCTTTTTTAATGCCAGGGCACAAAGGAAACCAGAGCTCAGATGCAAATGAATACATCTTGGCTTGAAGGCAGGATTAAACAGCCTGTGTTCCTTTTTGCTATGGATTGCTTAAATGTCATTAAGAAGCAGTGAGATCTTGGTGTTCTCTGGGAATAAGCAACTGCTATTCCATTATTAAGCTCAACCTTCCTCTCCCGACAAGAACGTAACCTTTCATGCAGAATGAGTCCGTAAATACTCAATGTAACCGTTAGTAAGTATCAATATATATATTCCCGTTTAACTCTATTGGCAATATGAATGCCACTGTGCATTAAGTCAATACAATTGGGTTTCCTCAATACCATAATGGTCACAGTTGATTGTAACTATGTGATTTTTGTGAGGAAAGTGATGTATGTCCTGTCTATGCCAGTTCCATTTACAATAGCCCATGACAAATGCTGTACAATATAGTTCAGGGGCACCTCATCCATGGAGAACCGCTGTGGCTGCGGGTTTTTGGGATGGCCTCTCAATCAGCCAATGACAGTGGGTCTCCAGGATTGGAACCACTGCTTTATTATTGGCTGACTGAGAGGCCATTCAAAAAACCTGCACTCACAGCGGTTCTCCATGGATCAGGTCCCCCACCCCTGGTATAGTTTAAGGATTTCTTCATTGAAATGAATGAGACAATTTATCATATTCATCATTCTGCAGCAAAATATAATAATCATTCCCTAAATAACTGGCCGACCAATGGAAAGCTTGCTGTAGAGTCTGTCAGGAGCTTCCCGGAATGATAGCTCAGTACTCTTAGATTTGCCTCGCTTGCTGTTAATACTATGATACTCGTTTTGCTGCAGACGGCCCAGTACGAGGTCAACAGAAAGTGCCATGTACCAGCTACTGTAGCCTAGCATCTGCTGAATATTTCAGGGGTAACAGTCAGCTGTGTAACAGGCCGGCATCCCATGTAGTAAAAATAACCGTTTGTCCGAAAGAGGTGAACTTCCATCAGGGTTGAATCACGGCGTGACATTATTGACCTTAAAGAATCACGTACATTATCTGACTGGCGCCATCTGTTTGGAGCCTGTGAGCATCGTGAGTGTTTTCTGTGCGTGGATGGAGAGGATGAATAAAAGTGAAAACAATTTATGAAACAATGTGTTTTAGTAACGATGGTGAGAGTTTGGTTGTGGCAAGTTCAGTTATACTTTATTTTTCTTTTTTTTCATATGAGAAAAGGGCCGAGATCTGGGTAACGTGGCCTTAAATTTCTAATTTATTGCATTTTAAGTTGGTGAAATAATATTTTCCAAGTTAAGTTTGCCTGCGTGTTTCTTGTACTTGATTATATGGTGTTAATTTACATTTCTTTTTATCCTATTTTTGTATGAGACCTATTGTAATGGTATTTTGGGAGAATATCACTTATGTATAAGGTGAAGTGAAACTGTGCAAAAACAGCAGTAAGGAGGGAAAGTATGACGCAAGTTTAATGAGTAAAACTAAATCGCGCAATGTCACTAAGTTAAACGTGTGCTCTGCCATGGGTTAGTGCCCCATCCTGGGTTATTCCCTGCCTTGCGCCCATAGTTTCCAGGATAGGCCCTGGACTCCCGCAATCCTGTACAGCAGTCTTTCACAATCTGGTCCTTGGGGACTGGCAGACAGTCCAAGTTTCTGCTCCCTTTTGCACCCTCCAAGGAGCAAAAATGCAGACTGGGAGGGAGCAAGAACATGGATCGTCTGGGGGGTCCCCAAGGACTGCATTAGAAAACACTGCTGTATAGGACAAGCTGTATAGAAGAATGAATCTCATTTTTCTCGTCTTGCTGGAGAATACTGCCACTTCGGTTGGACAAGCTATATGATTCCTTTTAAATATAATTCATTTATTGTGTGTAAGTTACTTTTAAGATCTGTGTGTATTTTTCTATTCGTCCCGCAAGTTAAACCCCTTTGATTTTAGCATTCTGTATCTTCGACGGGTGTCTCCTGGAAGATTCTGTAGAAGTATGTCGCTTGTGTCCCTCATTCTTTGCCAGCTGCCTTAACACAATACATGTATCTTGTGCTGTGAATTCTCCATGCCATAGTAACATTTGATCTGTAGAGGTAGGATGGGAAAAAAAATGATTTGTATTTAAAATATGTGTAGCTAGGGATTATCTTGAATTCAGTGCTTTCTGACTTTAAAATATTTTTTTAAACGCTGTAGTATTGTAAAATAAATTTTAATTCTTTAAGCCATATCATATATATGAACTGATTTTTTTTTTTCTTTCCACAGCAATAATTGTTTACATATACTGTATTTATGTAAATTATTTGACTTCTGAGTCAGGCAATTTTTGTTAGAAGAAAAAAAAAAACATCAGTCCAAAGCAAATATACTCATCCTGGAACATCTAGTGGTACCATGACCTTCGGTGTAAACCCATTGAGGTGTCATTTGTATACATAATCCAGATAATAAAAAGCAGTGCATCTCTGTAGCAGCTGTTGTATGAAATAATGATTTTTGTTGTATGAACCATAGGACTGAATGGAAATTTAATTTTAAATCAAAAGTATGTAATAAGTACTATTTTGAGGTACTGCATGATGTACAGTACTTGTTTCCAATATGTATATACATTGGGGACATTGTGGTGGTTCAGCAAATAGCACCATGAAATTGCAAATTGATCCGCCAGTGATTATTCTGGTTTGGTTGCTTGTGTACTTATGTTGTAATTAGCATATTTGTAACACATTCCATTTGTTAGTACTATGAGTATTATGGGTGTGTCTTTCTTTCTTTCTCTCCATACATGTACACAAGTGTCATTTATTCTTTACCTCCCAGTACCATTGAACTCGTTACGTCTAACAGGGATAATTCTCACTGATCACATTGAACTGAACTTATCAGTGTTTTCGGGTAAGTACAAGCTACTGGTGGGGTCGCCGTCATGCAGAGTCCTGGTTAGTTAGCATCTTTCTGCTGGGTTGTGGTGTTGAAGGTAATCCCTCGTGGAGTTTTCAGGGGTCATAGGGAGCACAATTTTTGGGCATTTCGATTTTCACTGTGCACGTCAAGTGTTATGAAGTTCAGCATTCAAATGTTGCCTGGAACGTGGTAGCCTTCGAAGACTAGTTAGGATTAGGTTAGTCAAGGGTTATGTAGTTCATTTCTCGAATTATTTTTCCCTAGTTGTTGATGGTGGTGGTGCAAATAGCCTCGTTCTTAGGTGGTGTCGCTCACCTAAGAAAGGACAAGAGGTACCAGTGTTGGTACTGCATTTTTTGTTTGTTTTTTGATAATGGCCCAGTTTACCATTGATTAATTCCTGGAAAATGAGTTTAGATTTATGTTACTACCGTGCCCACGTGTTAGCAGAACATTTTGGCATCACAGAGGCAAGGCAAGGGAGTGAGTAAAATGCCTGCAAGTCTGGCGGAGCAGGGAGTGTGACTGCTTTGTACGCCTGTCATGGGTGGGGTCGCCATGGCTGAGACGCCTGAGGTTCGGGAGGTAAACCAAGACGAGGCGGACAAGGAACGCCACCCAAAGTCACGCTACCGGCCGTTGTGCCCTCTCCACTTCATATGGAGCTCTCTGCTTGAGAGTGCATCTGACGTGCTTGCAGCTCACATCTGAGGAAAAGGAACACATTACAGGCAGAGTTCAGCTGGAGGCAGGAGGGTTGAGGCTGAAAAGGAGAATTTGACTGTGACAGCCTGACCTTGAAGCTATGAAAGGTTCCTCCCATTTCTCAGTGGACTCCTGCTTCCTGATCTACCATGCACTCCTCAGACTCAGCTTGATGTCAGTCAGAACATTAGTCCAGTGTCGCCTTTTTGGGAAACTGAGGTTGACTTATTTTAGTGCATTTGGGCTCATTGCATCTTCCCTGCAATGGCCTACGTCTGTTTGACCTTTGCAGCAACGCTGTAAATTCATTGGGAAGGCACAGGATGTTTCTTCTACACTCTTGCTGAAGGAGAGCTTGCAGAATGACACTGTTACGGCAGCAGTACTGTGTGTGTGAGTTGGTACCTGAAGCCTCCAGGAACCACAAGAAGCTGGCAGGTCAAACCTTTATCGAATTTGCAAGAGGAAAGGACACTTTTTTTTTTTTAAGTGGTGCGGCTGCCGGTGAAGTGTCAGACCTTGCGCTCTCTTAATGAGCTTGTCCTCTTGGAGGAATTTGAAGACTGTTTGCCTGGTCGTATTAGGTTATAGCTCAATGAACTGAAGGTGGGCTTGTTATCTCAAACTGCTGTTCTATTTGATGAATATAATTTAGCACGTAAGAATGTATAGTCCCCCGCCATCCAAGTGTGGTGGAGAAGTGATTACGTTCACCGGGGCACAGAGTAAAAAGTTACCACAATGCACTTCACCTGTACAAAGGCTGCACATGGCAGCTTCTACTGCCATAAGGCAGGGTATGTTATTGTGGACTGTGCATGTATTAACCTATGGATGAATTTCCAGTGACAGCTCTGTGGGTGTAGGTGTGGGTCTGACTGAAACTGACCATACCTGATGATCCAGCTGATGAAAACACTAAGCCCCTTGCTTCGGGTCATTTGCGTGCTATTGTCATACGCTATGGATGCCGCACACGTTTTCACTTTCTCCTCGTCCCATCCCCCTGCTCCAATTTCTCTTCTGTAGGGGGGTTGTGCCCATTGCTTTATGGTCCCATAACTCTTGAGGACTTCTTGAGAGCCCCATCTCTGTTCGTAGGATTTGCCAGTTGAGGGTGGTACGCAAGGGTGCAACTTTGGATTGAACACTGCTGTGGTTGAGGTCCCCACGCATTCATCATGACAATATGATTATTTGGGGGGGGGGGGGTTGTATTAGCTGGTTCTGATTACCATAGCTGTAAGCAAATGTATCTTTTAAGCTATAGCAGCGGACTCTCAGGAACAATTTTTGTGTGTGGCTGAGCAGTCTACATCTCCGTACCTGTGTTCAGAAGATGGTTGGTTTGAGCCCCGGCCTTGGGAGATCTGTCACATGTCCATGGGCCCTTAAGAAAGGCCCTTAACCCCCAGCACCAGGGGTGCCGTACGTTGACTGGCCCTGTGCTGTGACCCCCAAGCTATGGAGAGCAAGATGGAGGAGGCAAAGAATTCCAACATGTCTATACTTCTGCAAATGGCAAATAAAGCATTTATCATTGGTCAATGTTGTTCATACTTTGGGGAGCGGAGCTGTATCCCCTTTTTCTGACAGAGTAATACATGGCAGTTGTAAATAGGACCTGGGTGTTCCTGGTTCTACTTTCCCCACTCCACCTAAACACATATACAATTGATGTACCGTCCTCTTTTATGTTACCACCCAGCTGCCCTAGACACCAGTTCTGATGGGGGTCGTAACAATGAGTCTATGGCGAAACTTCTGAAAATTTCTCGCACACTCAATGAAGAACAGTGGTGCGTAACGGGCTCCATGTTTTTCTGTTACATCATGCGGGTTAGAGAGATGCAATGCAGCATGCTTACATAAATCTAATCATGTGGGTAACCCATCAATATCGACAGGCGGCATCCTACACTCAGCGGAACGAATGCCCTTTTTTGGGGAGACCTTGCTCAATAACGAGGCTATTTGCATGCTTTCCTGAGCTGAGGGAGAAAATGTGCGATAAAAAGGTAGTTCAACATCACATGAAAGATATGAAACATCCCTAATCCAGCTTGTAGACGTTGAAAATATCATAAAGACAAACATTCCATTTTATCCCCTGGGAATGCATGTCTGTCCACTGTTTTCTGTGAAGTTCTATTTACTTTTGCTCATTAAAATAGCATACCTTTTAACTTTTTTAATTGCTTGTTTTTTCAGTGTAATAAAAACAGCATACCTTGTCCTGTAGTTTAATCCGTCTCATTTATATAATGTTGTTATGCAAGACAACTTCAAGTCACCATGAGAGAAACAATCGGGTTTATGCTGTGTAAAATATCAAAGAGCTGCTTTTCTCTGTGTGGTGGCAATTTAATAGGGCAATTCCAGGCAAAGGGTTGCTCGCTGTCACATCCGTAATGCTGATAAAATGTCAATTAGTATGAGAATTTTCAGGATTTGCCTATATTCAGTTCATGAAGTCACATGAAAAAATAAGCAAATTGACTTGTTGATACTAAGCATGTCCTTGCTCTGAGGCATTTTGTTTGCCAATATGAGTCTAAATGTCACATCCATAGTACTGGAAGCTAACAACACGATCCTCTTCATTTTGGCTTTATGTAGTACTTCCAGCAGTTTCCTTTACATAAGATGGTGTTGCAGCATTCATTCGTTTATGCCCTTATAGACCAAGAACAAAGTCAGAGTCCCGGTCATTTCAAATGTCGCAGGATAATAGAAGGTTAGCAGCAGTGGATGAATAATTGCACAACTGTAAAGTCAAAGACTGCAGTGCTTGTTCAGCTGAACTGTAGATGTTAATTATTCGTAGGTCACCGTCTTAGGATCGTTTAGGGCTGTGCTCATTTTTAATGTGGACATTAGGGTAAAAAGCAAAAACAAGCATGTGTGTCAGTTCTCGTGTCTGCTAAAGTAAACAAAAAATATGTACTGTTCTCCTGCTACCTTATTATAATAAACTTATGAGCAATAAATGCTAATATCTATGCAATAATCTTAATAAATTTGTGGATGTAGTTCTTTCTCTTTTAGGTTTTTCTTAAAACGCTTACAATGATACAGCCGTAGGTATAAGACAAGAAGCCATGTGCTGTGTTTTTGTTCTATATGTATATATATACTTTTATATTTCTGTACTTTTGTATGACCATCATTCAGTCTCTTTTATAATGTTACGCATGTATGCATTTTTTTTATTCTACATGATCCCCATATCCTGGGACGTCCCGTCCATTCTGATCGCTGTAGCAGCATGCTACATTAAAGTACCTTCCCTGTTACTCATGAAGTCTATGGATTTTTTTCTGAGTCACATGATCCTGGAGTATAATTCACTGACTCCATCATGTGTTCAGTTGCATTGACCCCAACTGTATTGTCACTTTTATGGACAGTACAGAATCAGAAGTATCAGAAGTGCTTGCTTAGATTAGGCTTTTAGAAACACTAGGCTTTGTTTTGACACTGTTCTGTAAAAAAATCTCTGCTCTACTGGTTAGTCAAACATGAGTTAACATAAACACGAAAGGCCGTATACCAGGGCTGTTCAAATCACGGTCCTCAAGGCCTGAGCACTGCTGATTTTCCAGCCTTCCTTTACCTGTGAGCCAGGTGTGGAGGCTCTGTGGCCAATCAGAATCAATAATGATTAAACTAACTATATGGGAGAACTGAAAACAAGGCCCGGATTTGGAATCGAGGTCCAGATTTGAAGAGCCCTACCTTTAAACTGACCACATCAATCATTCACAGATGACCCCTCAGCCTTGCTAGAAATCGGTTGTGGAAGAGGCCAGTGTTATCTGCTGGGAACATGTCTGAGAAGTCAGTGTGCGTCAACGATTATGAAGAGAAAGCAAAGAGTATCCTTCCAAAAGTCGTCTTTGATTACTACATCTCTGGAGCAGACGATGAGGAGACGTTAGCCGACAATATAGCTGCATTCTCTAGGTATGCTTAATCGTATGGAAATGAAGATGTTGCCTTCGCATTACAGTTCAGTTCCAGTTAATACGGAAACGGCAGTGTGCTCATTACTGTCGATGTGATTTGTGTAAGTTTCTCTCATGATGGAAGTGTATGAGGTAACATTTGTGTAATGGAGCCAAGTGTAACATTTCAAAACAACATCAGTTTGATTTTTTCTGTACCTGTCAATCCTCCTGGTGTTACTGTTAAGTAATCCTACTCATTAATCTTTATTATACCGCTGTGTGCTGAGCCTCTGCTCCTGTCAACAGTAGCTTAAAAGTCACAGGTCATTTAGCACTTGTCTTTCCCTGGAACACAGGTGATATTTATTAGCAATAGCAATATGACAAAGTGTATCCAACATGTATTATCATGTATGGAAAGGAGGGTCACACATACAGGTTTTGGAGTATGAATCCTGTGTGTGTGTGTGTGTGTGTGTGTGTGTGGTCCAGGTATGCATTACATTGTGGGGACCAGTGGCCTGTACTATGAAGCCGGATTACTGGCTTATCGGGGTAAATTATCAGAATTAAGGTAGTCTGGGCAAAATGTAAGTGAACGAATATGAAGTCCGTTTAAACTGTGCGGCCTAAAATCCGACACGTTACCCCGATAAGCCAGTAACCCCGCTTCGTAGTACAGGCCACTGATGTACCCACAATATGATAGTATCCTGTTATTTTGACATTATGGAGACCATTTTTTCAGTCCCCACAAGGGGAAATTCAAATTTATAAAAAACTGTGACTGCAATCAAAAAACTAATAATACCAAAAGACTATTTTGTTTGGTCACTTATGGTTAAGGTTAGGCCTGGGTAGGGGTTATGGTTATGGTTATGGTTAAGGTTAGGCCTGGGTAGGGGTTATGGTTATGGTTATGGTTAAGGTTAGGCCTGGGTAGGGGTTAACGTGATTGTTGGCATTATGGTTTTGCCCATAGAAATGAATGGCCAGTCCCCACAAAGATATGGATACCAGTCTGTGTGTGTGTGTGTGTGTGTGTGTGTGAGTGTGTGTGAGGACTTTGCATGTTTCCACTGGGTTTTCTGCCACAGTCTAAGGAAATGCTTTTAGGCTAATCGATGTCTTTAGGCTGCATAGTACGCATATGTGTGGCACTGGGTCCAGGCTTGCCGCATTCCTTAACTAGTTAAGTGCTTATGGATCCATTATTATAATTAGCTATTAGTGTAAAAACACAATAGCGCAGTGGTGATGATATTAAAGGACAGCAGGGGATACAGCAGGGCCCAAAGTGACGTCATGTCTTCTGTAATAAATGCTTCCAAAAAATAAACAATAAGGTGGAAGTTCTGCCCCCGTGTGCTCCGAGATGTCTCCGATGTGGACCTGTCCGTGTCGGTGCTTGGACAGCAGATCGGCATGCCTGTGTGCGCGGCGGCAACCGCTATGCAACGGATGGCGCATCCAGACGGGGAGACAGCAACAGCACGCGGTAAATCACGTAGCGCTGGAAAACTTCCCAGAAGGTCAACTCAATCCTGGTTAATATTTCTACTGATGGCTAATGTGCAAACACTGCCCCTTAACGTTCGCTTTGAGCTAGAAATGCTGACTGGTCGTGCTCTGATTTCGTACGACGGACGAAAAAAATAACAACTTTATGCTGTGAGCGGTGGATCACCTTCATTTTCCATACAGTGTTTAAACTACCTACAGTAGGCAATGTCAGATTTTATTTTAGAGATATTTGTTGTGCCTGGGATGATTCATTTCACACATTTAAACACTGCTCAGATAACGAGCAGACACTGCATTTGCATGATTCTTATATATGATTTATATGCTTTTTTGTACATAGAAAAAACATTGCTAAACTTGTTCGGTGACAGTAAGGCTGGAACCTTTCAGAGGAAAGACACAGAGCAGAGTTTTAGTCTACCAGAGTGTACATGCACAGAGAGAGAGAGAGAGAGAGAGAGAGACTGACTGACTGACTGAGAGAGAGAGAGATATGCAGGGCAGATTAAAGATACCATTCCACCTTGTACTGTGGGTGGAAGCCAAAATGCCCAGCAGAAACACACATGAACACAAGAAATTGACCAGACACCTCTGAAGGTGTGAAAATGCACTGCTGCCCATTGAGCCAGCTAGAACAGAGCAGCTGCCTTATTTTGGCAAATGGCATCTGCGAGCTGTTTGTATCTAATTTCAGCATTTCAGTTACTTTGTTAGGCATGTGTAAAAGATACTACTGTGTAAACTTAGCGTATACCATAACAATAAAATTCATTGTTCAGGGAGAATGTTTCTTCCTGCACTGTACTGAACACATTTCCTCCACCTGGTGGCGCCATGGCACCACAATATCAGAATTTACGGCGTTTCTTTTTTCAGACTTTTTTCATAATTCAGCCGCGCATGCAACTAATAGCAGTTTTTGTCATTAAGCGCGTATGGATTAGCGTGCATTTTCACGTCGGTATTGCTGCGATTTTGCAGCCTGCAGGGCCGAGGGCACGGGGATGACCCTTAGCTCCTGGGCGACGTCCACCATCGAGGAAGTGGACGCAGCAGCTCCGGGGGGATTGCGGTGGATGCAGCTATACATCTATAAGGACCGCGATCTAACCCTGTCGCTGGTGAGGCGAGCAGAAAGGTCCGGGTACAAGGGCATCTTTGTCACAGTGGACACACCGTACCTCGGGAGGCGCCGAAATGACGTGCGCAACCAGTTTAAACTCCCCTCTAATCTCAGGTAGGTAATCACCTGGAAAAACACAGTCCTCTATTAAAACTTCCTGTGCTATTAACATGTTCAATTTACCTCCTGTTAAGTGGAGCAAAAGGGGCTTTTATGCAATGTTAATGACAGTATATACATCAATATAAAGGAAAGAAATATATAATAACATGATGTAGTTTGATACATTTTACAACATTCTAGAGTCCATCTATTTAAAATAGAAAATCTCCTGAAAATTTGCGAACTTCCTTCTCTAAACTTCAAATATATAACTAAAACATTCTAATATATTACAAGATTTGATATATTATTAGATACATGTTCTGTAAATATAGACTATAGTAAAAACTGAGAAAATTTCTTAAAGAAACTAATATATTACAATCCTTTTTCTCATATGATCACGTTAGATGTATATTAATACATTCAGTGCAGCACATAATTTTGTTTAAATGCATCAAAGTATTGTTGGATCCCTAATATAAACAAATCCTTGTTTAAGTAGAGCATTTAAGTGTGATTATGCCTTGTAAAAATACACTTTTTGTGTAGCTTACTAAAACACCCTTCATTGCCTTCTTGTGATTGTCAATAGCTAAATTGCACCCTTGAGTGTTAATTGTGTGAAAAGTACTTCTGTGCATCTGGTAAATGGTGGTCCAAGGCGTCGCCGGACTTCTGCTACCCCCTTAAATGAGGAAATTATCCTTTCCCACAATCCCTTTTTCACCATTTTTGAATAGTTTTAAACCAGCCAAGTTATCCCAATTTGCAGCAACACCTCACACACACAATGATTCTCAAGCTTGCTACGACAAAAGAAATCCAACCAAGCTTCACTTCCCACATTATTTTTTTCTTTTTAATCTTGAGCATAGATTTTATTCTTGGAAATGTTTGCTCATTGTGCTCTAAGACACTTGTTTACAGCAAGATGTCCAGAGTAGGTCTCTTCTACGTGCATCAGTATAAAGGCCCTGTCCAGACATCATGGCAGCAATTAAATTCTGCGGCATGAGACGGTTCCAGGACTGGACCCATAACCATTCAGTGTCAAGGGGGACAGTCTGACCACAAAGGAACCAGGCTCCCCGAATTGCCAAGTCAGTGGGCTACAAAAAAAGGAGAGAGAATGCTGACATCTGGTCTTTATTAAGCAAATCCAGGGCTAGGTTATGCAGGGATAGAGAACTGAATTTTGTAAGTAGAATGTGTAAGTGCCTTCTGGGGACAGGTATATCAACTAATGCAATGCGATGCAGATGTATGTGAAGTTGTTCCGGTCTGCAGACTTGAATGCAGAGGAGCGTGCAGGATGATGTCGCCTGTTATTCTGATGAGCCTTTTACATCACAGCCTGGTCACTACGCATCATGTTAATTATTCCCAAGAGAAGCTCAGGGGACTGATAATGTACAGATTCCTTGTTTGGCAGGGTAGAGGGTGGAGTTTGAGCACTAATGGGGAGGGGGAGGGGAGGGGGGCTCAGCAAGCCAAATCTCTGTAGCTGTGATCGGAAGGTCGCTGGTTCGAGCTCGGCCGTGGCAGAGAAGTCGTACGTCTGCGGGCCCTTGAGCGGGGCCCTTAGCTCCCCCAGCTCCCTGGGTGCCACAAGGTGGCCCTTTGCTGTGACCCCCCCAAGCTTATCTCAGCAGCATGTGTGTCTCATGGAGAGCAAGATTTACCCCACGGGGATTGAAAAAGTGTCTCTATTCTATCATGTTCACCGGAGTCACATGTACAAGACTACCCAAGACCATATGTTACTCAAACATTAATCCAAATATGATAATGGAAATATTTTATTGGTTTTCCAACAAAAATATATTTTTCACATTTTCAGTTATCAAATCAGGTACCAACTTGTTTCTTTTCTATATTTATGCACAACATATTTTCTTCTGTCTTGGGGAACCTTTTACCCATGAGAAACTGGTGAGATTTATAAGGCTTTGCATAGCTTGCCTTTAATACAGTGTGTCATTCATGTAAAGGGACTTTCCCCCTATGAGTTCAATGAAAAGACCTGTACTTTAAGCATCCTTGTATAATTATTCACTTCCTCTTTCATGCAAGCAGATGAATTATTACCATTTCAGAGAGACGAAGGTTCAAATGTGGGCTCGTATTTTGGGTAATGGCATACCCTCCTCCACTTTTTTTCAAGCCACAATGTCACAGTGTGAACTTCTCAACCTTTCGGGGGTCTTTTTCTTGGCACGGCTAGTCAGACTTGAGAAGAGTCAACAAGGTGCCATTGAGCTGAGAAATCAATATTTGGAGCGGGGGGTTCCGGAGCTCGCCCTGACTTCCAGCTTCCAATGAAAACAATAACAGTTTCTGGCTAATTTAATTTCGTAATCAAGGTCTGTTGGTTTTATTTCAGCATGGTGAATTTCGAGTCCCCTGATCTGGCTTTCTCCTCAAAAGAAAATTTCGGAGAGGATAACGGCTTGGCCTTTTACGTCGCCCAGAGCATAGATCCGAGTCTGAAATGGGAAGATATTGCTTGGCTGAGAAGCATGACCACCCTGCCAGTGGTGTTAAAAGGGATTCTGACCGGTGAGTGATCCAGGAGTATTAAATAGAGCGTTCAGATTTTCTCCCCCATTGCCTTTCATTATACAGTATATTGATGACATTTTTCAAATTAGTTTTTTTTCTGCCAAGTAGATTTTTCTGATTAAATGCACACTATGCCGCAGAATCTTACTGCAAAATCCTATACCTGCAAAGTTACTTTGAAATATTACTGGAGGTAATACCCCCATTGTAAGGGTTTCATCCATCCATCCATCCATCCATCCATCCATTTTCTATGCTCTTTCCTGGTCAGATGTCAGGGTGGCTGGGATCCTGTCCCAGGAAGCATATGTGCCACAGATAGGATGCCAGTGTCAGGGATTAATGTAATTTATATAAAGGAAATCCAGTTTATGATATCTGAAATTGGCAGGGTCTTTGTTCTTTCCAGTTGAAGACGCCAAGGAGGCTCTCAAGTATGGCATCGATGGAATAATTGTCTCCAACCATGGGGCACGACAGCTGGATGGGGTTTTGGCTACTGTGAGTATCAGCACACAAACAGAGCAGCTACCATTTAGGGAACATCTGAATTTACCACTGAATGTAGGTCTACATGGTGTTATCTCCACCACAGCACCAGGGACTGATGATGTCATTTCTTGCTTCTGCTTTGTTCATGCAACGTTCAGTCGGTACATCAACCGCTAACATATTTCAGGGTCTTTAATCAATATTCCCACACAGATCGACGCCCTCCCGGAGATTGTGGAAGCAGTGGGTGGAAGGGTAGAGGTTTTCCTGGATGGGGGAGTACGGAGGGGGACAGATGTGCTGAAGGCTCTGGCCTTGGGTGCGAGGGCTGTGTTCCTGGGACGGCCCATCCTCTGGGGACTCGCCTGTGATGTGAGAGACCAGTCATTTCCTACATTGCACTGCAGTTGGTTTGCTGTGTGCATGTATCAGAAGGTCACTGGTTCAAATCCCATGGCTGGCTAAATGCCATTGCCGTTGGGCCCTTGAACTGGGCCCGTAACCCCAGTTGCTTGAGGGCTTGCCTAAACCAGTTGTCTGTTTCTCGTTGCTTTGGACGAAAGCATCAAATAAATGCAATGCATGTGATTAACATCCAGATTGCTTCTAATCATATATTAATTTCAAGGATTTCCTGACACACATTTAATTGTTTTGTTATGCTAGATTAGATTAGGTCAGGAAAGAATGACATTAAACAGAGCAGTGATTTATTTATTATGCATAATTGCTAAATTACACTTTGTCACTGCTCTCATATGCTTATTGCTAGCATGGACATAGTCGTGGCTATGGATGGTAGGATGCTGTGGGATTATCGTGTGTCTTCAGGGGGGTGGGGGTGTCGAGGCTGATCTGGTCCCTACCAGTGCTGAAACCAAACCTATGTCTGTAATTGTTAGTCTACTGTCAGGTTACTGGTCAAAGAAATAGATGCTAATTTGTTTTGGGAAAACCAAGACCTAGACCTTTTTATCTATGTAATTACCATTTCTGCATATCAGATACAATGTGATTCAACATGGTAAATATATAGTATGTATCAATGTTCATATGTATCTCTGTTTAAGATTGAAGTGTGGGTCTAGAATGTAATCCAGAAGGAAACAGCGCTATAATGAAATAAGGGACTGTATCTCTCACAGGGTGAAAAAGGCGTCAGAGAGATTTTACAGTTGGTGCGAGAAGAACTTCGCCTTGCAGTAGCACTGACAGGTACAAGTCATACTTCATATTCTAAAAATGTATAAAGGTCCAACCATCCATCTTTTAACTGCTTATCCTGGCCTGGGTCATGGGGTGGGGGGCAGCAGCATATGGCTGGGGTGCACTGGGGTGCGCTCTACATTTTCAGGGGCCCTAGGCTTTGGTTTGCCCCCCTACCATGAAAATTGATGATCATTTCACTTCCTCTGCAAACGCTGGTAATTTGGGGCCCTAAGCAACTGCCCGTTCTGCCTCTAGCTATAGTGGGGGCCCCGGGGGGTACATCACAGCTCATATACATACACTCACAATCATATGCTATGGGTCATTTAGAGATGACAATTAGCCAAAACTGCGTATCTGTGGGGGAAACCAGCGCGCTCAGAGGAAACCCTCCCATCACGGGGAGAATGTGCAAACTCACAGAGAACCGACTGGATTCTGACCCCCACTGTGACCCCGCACTGCCCCCAGTGGCGCTATGTGGCAGCAGCAGCACCCACTCAGCCGCTGTCTCGCCATATAGAGGTCCAGTTAAAAAAGAAAAATATATTCCCTTTATATTTAGATTGATTATAAACATGAGTGAATTAACAGTGAAGTTCTTTCTCGTTTTTAGGTTGCCGTTCACTGAAGGAAGTCAGTCGTTCTATCTTGAGAAAATCTGGGATTTCTTCTAGAATTTAAGCAATTATTAGAAACATTAAAATTAATTTGTCCTTTATAATAAAAAGTCTGACCCTCTTGATTTATAGGTACTGTAATCAATACGGAAATATGTTTGTAATCGTTATAATTACTTATGTGAATATAATGTTGACAAATGGATGTGGAATATGTGGAATCTAGCTTAACTCTTTGAAAAAGATACTCTTCATACTGTTTGCAATGCAAAAAGATATATGGAATCAATAAATGTATTCCTGCATAACAAAGGGTTAAGCTTTTTTCGTGAATGTCAGTTTTAAGTGCTGGACTCTGACACAGGGCTGTAGCTGGAAAGCCTGGTCTAAAGGTCAGAGCTGCACCATGTCTGTGCCCCAGTGAAAGAACACGAGCATCAGATACTGTATCTATCCATCTTTAAACCACTTGCCCAACACAAGGTCATGGGTGCAGCTGGACACTTTCCCAGTGGCATACAGGCCGAGGCAGGGAACACCCTAGACAGGATATCAGGCCATACCCAGGATATATACACTATGGGCAAATTTGAAATGCCTGTTCACCAAACTGCCTTACAACGAAATTGGGAGACTGTGCTTATCGGTGCAAAAAAAGTCAGGAAGGATACAAATAGAGAAAAAAATGAGATGTATAGAATTTAAAATGAACAATATGAAGAGAATAAACAGAAAACAATATAAATAAGTAAATAGAATATAAAAGGAGTGTAAAGAATAAAAATGTAAACAATGTAAGTAAATGAAGATGGATGAAAGTAGACTTCTGTTTAGATTATTTCATGTCACGCTCGTTCAGGCTGTGTTACGTTTGTGCTTTTTGTAGGATCAGCTGAATAATGAACAACTACATTATCTGTGTGACATCAAATGTCGACAGCAGAAAAAAGGGTCAGTAAGGTCATGCACATTCTGGGGGATTTCTAAACCAGCAATTTCCATGGTGAAGTTGCAGCTACTGAAAGCATCCATTATGCTCCTGGACTTGGCACAGGTGAAAAAACTTCATCAGCACCCTGTTCATTAGTAGTTGGTACATTAGTGCTATATTTGAACTTTGCCCGTTAGGCCTTAAAGACTCTTAATCAAATGTGTATGAGTGCTGGCCAGAGGAAAATAAATAAGTAAATAAATTCCTGTTAATTGTATGAAGTCTCACTATTTATTCAATGTGTATCACACAATGTAAAGTTCCATAAAATCTACCTTCAGTCACTGAAATGTTGAAATTCAAGGGCTTAAATGTGTTGAAAATAACCAACAAAATCACCTAGAAAATTACACATCTAACAGATTATAATAATTCCTTCACATTATGTTCCACCCAGAACAGAATTTGTTGTAGTATAATGAAAAACTCGCACTTAGTGGTTGCTTTGGAAAGGAAGAGAAGCTTGCAGATATGTTACTTTTCTAAGAACTACCGAAAGTTAAGCATGAACTTGCATTTTTTGTGTTGTGTCAGTTTTAATGCTGAAACGTGTGTAGTGAATGTCCTGAGGTCTTAAATACAGACGTGCGTTCCTTTTTTTCCCACCACATATTTTCAGTTAGCGTCCTACAGCTGTTGTTCAAATCCATCTGAGCATGTACGAATGGGACTTGAGCCACGCTAAGCATAATGACTAGCTGGGGTCTTACTTTAAAGGGTGCTTTTGTTTAAGTCGAGGGGGCAGAATGACTTCCAAGGAGACGCTTCAGGATAAAAGAGCCGTGTGCTCGACGATAGAAATCCGCCTAAAGGAAAACCAAATAAACGTACGCCACGTGTGACGATATGTTAGGATCCTGTTGAAAACAACCCCTGCCTGTTCCTCTTTAACTTGCACAATTGTTAAGACACTCATGTCTTAATAAAAAACACTGTATGCCATGAATGAAATTGTACTGCGTTTTATGAATAACTGAAGCGTATAAACACCAGGAAGTCAGGCTGGTGGCCTCATTCGGAGCACCACATAAGCTCTTCACAGTCACCAGCAACAGCCTTAAATCCTTTTAGCACAGGCTACTAACAATGAAAGAAGGATTTTGATTAGATTGTCATGCTTTAGAGTCTTACTATTATTTTTTTAAAGCTTATCTGCGAACTGTGGTTAGAAGTAATTGGGAATGTATGCCTTTCCGAAAGCCATGTGAGCAGTGAAGCGGTTTCACAAGTAATTCTGGTGCGGTTTTCTGCTTTAAGTTATTTCTGCATTTGTTATTTCTCCCTAAACCATGTATGTGTGCTGCGCTTGTGGTAGATATCTGACTGTCTGGTGTCGGCTCTGCATGCTAGACCAAAGAGTAAACATTGACAAGAGTCATTTTGCATATTTTTTATGAGTTTCAAAGACAATACATGGATGATTTCCATTGTAAGTTTTATTCTTCCAGGACAAAATCAAATGCGATGAGACTAGCTAGAAATATTAAATGCAGATTTAATGTAACAAGTTGTAACATCTGTGACTATCCTTTAAAAATGCACTTATTTTGCGTAATTCAGATAACTTCGTTACATATTTAGCAGATTTAGGAATGATATTACCCAAGCACCTTATATCATGAAGGTTCACTTCTGGACAGGCCTGTAAGGTAATAATCTGCACTACATTTTCTGTAGAGGGCAGTGTTGCCTTAAAACTTTATTTGTTCTACGCCCCAAAGGAGACATTAACCATAACACTTACACACCGACAAAAAATCTGCAAGACAATGTTGCCAGACCATGACTGATATTTCCTCAGACATGCCAATTTTTTCACGATACCGGATTCAACATCCAGAATGTATAAAGTATTTGTACCATATATATATATATATACACAAAGTACTCCAGTAGAAAACATAAATCAGTATGAGTTATTCAATATGCCGCCGTAAGTTTTACTTTAGCCTAAATTCAGACTATTAGTAAGTAAAAAAATTACAAAATCAAATTTATTAGAAAATGGCGTAAACTAATCATAGATTTTCACATTAATATGTAATTTTTCAGCTTGATCTGATTTGGAATTACTTTAGCTAAGAAACAACCCTTCCAGATTTCACCCGGATTACTGAAACCTCTTCATTTCGGATGATTATATTTTTAAACTGACATACAAAACTACAGTGAGTTGATTCTGAATTGCTTCTGAATATTAATGAGTTAAAAAAAATTTCTTCGTGTTTGTTCGTAATAAATCTTTCATATTACTGGTATATTATGATTTACAGAATTTCTCTGTATATCACTGAAGAATACTTATGAAAGAGTCACAATTATGAATATCTTTAGAAGCGGCTCATTTCTCTGATCAACCAATGCTGAAATTGCCCATGGGATTTTTTTCATTTCAATGCTTATTTTGATGGAGACTTACAGACAGCAAAAATCAAATGTGCTCCTTTCACCATGGTTACTGTTGCTATGGAAACAACCTTTGTATAAAAATGTCTTCACTTTAAAGTGTCATAAGAAAGCATGGGAGACATGCAGGTCTGTCCCTGTCTTAATACATAAGGTATTTTTGGTACAAAATATTAAGTTGGTATAGGTTTAGCTGGTACATCTGTCTTCTAAGAATCACTTAATATGTGTAAGGTGTTGTTCAAACTAGAGACACTGTATGGCCCAAAGTTTTGGAGACTCCTATTAATTGGAAGAATTAGCTAATCAGGTCATACCCATTGCTCAGACAGGTGTACAATTAAGCAGACAGCCATGTAATATCCAGCAACAAATATTAGCATCAGATTTTCGAATCTGCAGCATTACAGGATGACGTCATAACTTTCACTTTGCCGAATATGTGCACTGCTCAGGTCAACAGTAAGAAATTTTGCAGTGGAAAAATTTGGTAGCAGGTTCAGCTGTACAGTGGTCTGCCATACAGGCTCATACTGTAGAAACGGACTGATCTCCCAGAATCAATACCCAACCTGAATCCCACCAGCAATATAGGACAATTGATTCTATCTTATGACCTTGTATATATGTAAACAAGAGTATAATTGTTTAGGTCAAGTCAAAGCTATGGTCTATGTTTGACACATTTCAGTGACAGACATTAAGTAATAATGGGGAGAGTAAATCTGGTAAATCAGAGAATGGATTGCTGACAGGAGGGAGCACATCTGTTTGCTTGAAAGATCTTGTAACCTCAAGGGCTTTTTTCATTGTGGTATTTTATCCTGTATACCCCAGTTCAACATCTGGAGCTGTTGTTGTATGAAATATTTTGTTTGCTCCTATTGTCTATTTATTGACATTAGACGAAACCCCAAAATTACTCAGATCATAAAAGAACACATTTTTGTGGCCTCTTTGACAAAAAATGGACTTTGACCAATATGGATTTAAAACCAATATTTGTGAATGATTAGAGCGACCACTGTTTTTCCTATTTGACCCAAAATGTGGTTTGTGGCTAGCAGATGTATGGCAACAAAATGGATTTTTCTTGCTCCTCATTTACCAGCAGATGTTTCAAACTATTATAAGAACCTACATGTGTGTGATGTATGTTTGAATTCGTGCATAGTGGAAAATCAATTAAGCCATATAAAAAATCTTTCACAGACCAATATCCCATAAAAGTCTATTTTCATCTCCTTAGTGCAAATTTGTAACTCTGTTCATATGTTAGTCATAATCACGAAATTGAGTGGAAATAGATTCCACTCAACAAATAAAAAGTAAACAAACAAATAAATAAACAGCATGCGGTAGCTATCCCTTGTAATTTTCCTTCCCCAAAGCCACCACAGGGAAAGTTGTGTCTGTGGCCACTTAGACACAAAGAAGAACATACAGGAAAACCATACTAATTACTTATTTTACTAAATAAGGTATTGTGAGATGTGAGGACAGATGGGCATGACCAGAATATAAAACATTATCTAATGAGGATGTAAACAGTAATGAATGGTATAAGATGCATGACAAGGTAAAGTGTGCACAAATAATTGTGTGATAAAATGTAAAGAATGTAACCAATGAATTCCCTTTTTTATCTGACTCAAACAACATCTTCCTCTTAGTATGCTTCGTTAGTGTAAAATACATGTGCTTTGTCAGTCATTTATACTAGTAATAGACCTATCTGACTGCTCAGAAACTTTTTTGACCCCTTGAATCAACAAACCAGGAACCTGTACCACGAAGTGAGGTTTGTTGGTTAGCTAGATAACTTGTCAGATTTAAGGTACCCCAGTTCAAATGGACTTTATCTTTATTCACTTACATTTAGCCCAGACTGCCTTAACCCTCCGGTTGCGTTCACCTCCCGCCCCTAACTTTAGTGTTCCCGGTCAAAATTGACCGTCTGTTTTAACTGCTCTTAAATTAGCACAAAAACCATTTTCACCACCAAATTATTATTCAACATTCTTTAGCTGTGAACAATGTCTCAAAGTAGTGTTTCACATGAATTTATAGAATTAGACATAAAATAACTGCAGTGAAAATACAAATAGGCACTGAAAATGTATTACAAAATGAACACGTAATGTAAAAAATAAATGGAAAACCAAAGACCAAACTCAACATGGAGTCGTGTGTGTGTGTGCATGTGTGTGCGTGTGTGTGTGTGCATGTGGGTTCATGCACATGAGTGGCATGTGACACTCAGGTCAGAGTGGGCCTTGCAAACATAGGCATCACATCTCAGGCTTGTTTTGTTGTCCCTAGGGGCACAGAGCTCACAGTGCTTCCTTTTCTGCCCATGTCCTTGTTGGGGGAGAGCAGCCAGGGCAGCGGCTGGGGCTGGGGCTTGCACACTCCTAACCAGACTGGCAGCAGCTGGTGTGCGGGGAATGTGCTGGCGCCGTTGAATAAGAGGAGTCACCAAAGCTTTCCCCAGCTACTACTTCCTCTACTACTTCCTCTGTCCTGGGGGGATGAAGACCAAGGGTGCGTTTCCGAAAACCATAGTTGCTAACTACGTTAGCAACTTACATAGTTGGAACCATGCAACTGAATGGGTCCAACTATATAAGTTGCTAATGGGAGCTTTTGGGAAACGCAGCCCAGAGCAAATGTCCACTCTTGGACTGGAATGTCTCCTCAGGT
>JAODKC010000028.1:19206051-19221229 GCA_026777985.1 Mormyrops attenuatus
GATGTATAACACAATATTTATTGTGTTTTAAGTTGTAAATCGGTCAGATTTGACCCGAACACGACAGGAAGGTTAAATACAAATGAGTTATCCTGAAACCCAAAAATCCAGCTTCATGATATAGGCCCCAGCTCCAGCCTTGTGTTATGTGAATAAAGACATACACAGAATATTTACAAATCACGAAATGCCATTGTGATGCGTGTATCAATGAATCAATAATATTATCTATAAGGGAAAGATAAATTGTTGATTTTAGAGTTAGGTTTAGAAATAGTGAAACAATCTGTAACATTTATGCCACAAACCACGGAAGGCTTTCATTTCCCGAACATAAATTTATGGTAGCCCCTAATAAAATGACTCACAGTGAAATATTTTCTTTATAAATTAAAGGGACAGTTATATATTCAGGAAGGTCACATTAAGGACCAGAGATCATAACCAAAAATCTTTCAGCGTACATTTTTTAAACAGGGTGACCCTAGTTCAATCTTAATGAAAAAGAAATGGTGATAGATCTTTGCCTTAAAGTGAGGAACAGAAATATTTCCTTTACTAAAGCTACAAAGTTCATAAAATTCATTCATGTTTCTTTATTCGTGGCAACGTTTGAACCATCAAAACTTTTAATAACAGTGTTAATAGTCAAACCATCTTGCTCTCTCTTCCTAAGTATAACATTAAAGTGAGAAGTGGAGAAATGTAATCCACGAGGAAAACTGAGAAAAGGGAAAAAAAAAATAGAAATATTTAAGCCAGTGATGTAAACTAGAGTGGTATCCAGTTGGATTTGAAGAATTAACTGCTACTGGGTTTAATTTCTGTTTAACACATTCCATACTAATGAATCCCATCTGTACTAATAATTGCGCTCAAAAAATGGCTTTTTGTGTCCTGGCAGCTGGTTTTAATGGAATGCTTTGTGCGGTTTATTCACAGTTCATGCTCCTTAAACATAAGAAACATCTGACACTCATTATAGTGCAGCTCATCTACATTTTATAGTGTTTCGTACATCGGCCCGTCCACGTGTGTGTTTGTGTGTCAGCCATGTGCCAGTGTCACTCGACGGTCAATTTGGGAACCTGCGGTGCATTTTGTCACCCAAGCACATGGTCAGTGGGCAGAAACATACTACCATTGTTTTCATACTAGTATCGTCTTAAATAGAAAAAGCTGCAAATTTCTGAAATATTTTAAGGACATATTTAGTGTATAATACAGAGATGGTAAGTATGGCATTCATGTGAGAGTTTTGGTATATTCTATTAGATCCCTTTTCTTTTGAGTATGCAACAGTACTACTCATTAACGTTACATCCTTTACACTATACAGATACGCATGGTGATATCTTCTAATGTATTTTTTTTTAAATATCTCAAGCTTTTCATTTACTGTATACAGCAATGAGTATACAGAGTATACAGAGTAATGAGTATACAGAGTATACAGAATAATGAGTATACAGAGTATACAGAAAAATGAGTATACAGAGTAATGAGTATACAGAGTAATGAGTATACAGAGTATACAGAATAATGAGTATACAGAGTATACAGAATAATGAGTATACAGAGTAATGGGTATACAGAGTATACAGAAAAATGAGTATACAGAGTAATGAGTCAGACCATGCAAGCAACAGCACTTCAGTAATCAAAAACACACGGCGCTGGTGCTCATTTCCAACAAAACGTCTTACCACACTGCTTTGTCAAAGCTGAAACACCGATGAAAAGAAAGATTATCAGAATAGCACTGCCTGGCCATGTTTTTAACACAAGGAAACTTTTGTTTCCTGTTTTTGGGGAAATTTGCACCATTTCCGAAGGCAGATTTCATGGAACAGTTTGGAAAGCCAAGACAACCGCAGAGTTTGATACTCAACTGCATTACGGCTGTCAGAGGTTTATCTTTCCATTTTAGAAGCGTAGGGAATTTTTAAAAGCAAAATCACCTATTCTACTTAAAAATCATTCATGAATGCCATAATACATTCACACACTTTAAAAACATACATTAAATCAGAAAAGGGATATAGACAAGGGTGCTGTAAATGGAGGAAAGTTAAGAAGATTTCAAGGGCCCCTGTCAAGGGTCCTAAACACTTTGGAACATTTTTAGATTGGTATGGACTGGGGGCACAATATGATATGCTTTCATGGGCCCGAAATCTCCAGCAGCACCCCTGGATATAGATTAAAAGACATGCATAGGTCTGCTGGGATGTACTAGCATTTCCAAGACATATCAATAGGGGGAGACACAAGGCAGCACATATGCACCTAAGAAAAACTGCAAAGCTATAGATTGAGTTCAGCCTTAGCAAACAAGTCAGTGACATAAGTGAGTCACAATAAAGAAAATCATAGAGTCATGTCTAGACACAGATGCGTAATATATGATCCCATGAACAGAAATAATACAAAAGCAGAACAATTGTCAGTTTGACACTGTTTATGGACACAAACAAGAGCCCACAAAAGAACAATAGCAAAGCAACAAAGAGAACAGCTTTTTTGTAATCAGTCGACAGACCAATTTGAAGTGAGTATTTGTGGGATCAGTGCAGGGCACAATGGCTCACACCTCCAGGGTTGGTAAAAACTGTAAAATAAGAAGGTGAAAATAAAAAAATGATAAATAAAACTACAAGGTAGAAGAACAAAGTGGAAATTGGCTGGTTAGTACCAGTACTGGGTCTGAAACTGGGAAAAGGGGATAAAATGCTAGATTAACCCAGCAATATTTATGTAAAGAACCTGCACTGAATTGAAACTGCTCAAGACCCAGATTCTTCCAGATTTTGATTTCAACATCTTCCTGCAGTTCAGAGCTACGAGTTTAAATGACATTGCCCAGAATGTGTCTGGTCCAGCTATAATTACATTGTGTGGATTGATCCCCACAATGTGCTAAAAAACACTTATTTTGACATTGTGGGGACCATTTAATAACAATCTGTGACTGCAATCAAAAAACTAAGGTTTTTCCCATTGAAGTGTATGGACAGATACGAGTACAAACGTGCATGTGTGCATGTGTGCGTGTGTGCGTGTGTGTGTGTGTGCATGCGTGCGTGCGCGCACCCTGTGATAAGTTGGCATCACATACAGGATGTTCCTCTACTTTATGCCCTGTTCTACCGGAATCCAAGCTCCAGGCTGTAACCTGAGCCAGGTTACCAGCTGGAGCAAGATTGGACAGTATCTGATAATTATTTAAATGTTGTGTAATATTTACAACATACTACCAAGAGAGCTTACTTTGTAGAGTAGGCAATACTTAATCATACTTACACCAGTACACTTACTAAATCATTTTAAAGGAGAGCTTACTTTGTAGAGTAGGCAATACTTAATCATACTTACACCAGTACACTTACTAAATCATTTTAAAGGGTTAAAATGTGGTGAAGAAATACAAGTCTTCTTTGTATTTTAACCATCTAAAGAGTCCCTTTTTTCTGATGTTCTGTGTTTATAATTCTGTATCTATAAAACAGAAAGGGAGTGAACTGAGATCATGAAATCACAGATGCAGAAAACAAATCAATCAAGCCATCTGTTTTTTTTCTGCAGTGATCCAGCTCAGTGTTTCCCCCTTCAGACTGTGCGTGAGGGAAACCAGAAACTCGGCTTAGTTGAAGCCCCGATACATACTGGCACTTTTATTGGTGGATCCAGCAGGAACAGCACGGAGCAGGTAGTGTATCAGTGGCAAAAAGAGATGGATGGTCGATCAGGAATGCGGCACTGAACAAACAGGCCTTGTCAGCCCTAGTCTGAACTGCAACGGCGAAGCCATTTTTCAGTGCTAGCTGCTGCATCCAAATGAGACAAATCTAGCACCTGCAGCTCAGAGCAACACATGAATCCTGGTTTAATCAATCATTACATTTCCCTAAAAAAACCCAAGTTATTCTACCTTTTCAAGTTCATATAAATAATACATGTGTTGTGCAGGAAGACATCTGTGGCCAAAATTGGGTAAATGCTTCCATTTTTCAGAGGTTGCAGAACTTTACAGTTACTCCAGTTACTTATTTAATCATCCAGTGTATAATATTTGTAATATTCTTTGATTGTTTATAAACATTACCACCAATATTCCTGTAGTAAATTTTTAAAATATCATGCCAAAAATGCTAGTCATTTCCACAGTTTTGGCCACTAGTGCATAAATAGTTAAAGGGTTATTGCTGTTTTCTTGCAGACTTTGCTCTGATAAGTACCGTCTCTTTGCATCATCGCTTCATAAGAAAACTGATAAAATGTACAGAGGTGCTGTACACAGGAGCTGATATTTGGTTGGAAAACATGGGCTGTGAACCCTACAAGTGTGGCTTTACTGCAAGGGCAGGCCTCCTGTATAAGGGGGACATTGTTGATTGTCACTCAGCAGCAATTTCAGACAATCAAAACAGTTTTTGTTTTATGTCAACGTGCTAATGGGCCAGCGCTTGCGTGCGTGTGAAGCTAACCAGCACCCTTGCACCAGAGACAAGCCAAAGGTTAATTATCTCAGACGGAAAGGATGAGATTTCCACAACTGTTCCCAGAGTGGGGAAAGTGAAGAAGGTAAGGGTCAAGGCAAGGTCGACGGATGATGTGAAATTAGCTGGACAGTTGAATGATCAGGAGAAATTACAAACTGACAGGTATAACCGAATGTAGAAGAAATCACAGGGAAATGGCTTATGGTTCGCCATCATAAAATAAATTCAACCAAATGACAGGCCTGTCTGACAACAGGTGCTGAAATTCCTGGTCAGAACAAAGATCACCTCAGCAAACCGATTCACTGAAGTAAAATAAATGGGCACAATAATTGATTTGCCTCTAGACCCTAAACAAATCCTGTGAGCCAGGATAACGTGAATAATGTTTTACCTTTGACTCTGCAGTTTCGAGGCCTTTTGATTTTACTGAATCGGCTAGGAATTAGGACTTAGGACTTTAGTTTTTACCCCAAGATTTTTAATAGCTTGGACATATGGCAAAACTGCAATGATTACATACTATATAACCCCAAAAAATGAATAATAAATGCTGGGATTGTGGACTGCAACTTTTGGGATTATTATTATGGCTATCTGCCATGTTATTTATATATATATAATCAATACCAACATGCTATGTTTACATTCTCTTGCGAACACCTACAGTACAGTGAGGCCTGCAAGCTGTCAAACAAAATGTGTGCCAACCAGAAGCCCTGACACTGCGGCTAATTATGTTTACAAAACAGCAATGTGCATCTTTCCTACTTATATACAATGGTAATTCCTAGGGAGTCGCACAACCAGTTGGCTTTTTTTACCCTTGATTTTACTTGTTTGTTCATGTTTTTGTTTTGTTTTGTTGTCTTGACCATTTTCTGATTTCGTTATAAGGACCCCAAACATCTAGGGAATTACAATTGGAATCATAATCAAATTATAACCATGTATCATCTTCAGGGTTGTGGGGGGTCTGGAGTCTATCCTGCTGGCTATAAGGTGCAAGGCAGGGAACAACCCAGGATGGGATGCCAACCCAACAAAGGGCACACTCACACACTATTCACACCTATGGGCAATTTGGTAACTCTAGATAACCTCAGTGTTTTTTGACTGTGAGGTGAGACTGGAGAACCTGGAGGAAACCCTATAACACGGGGAGAGCATGTAAACCCCACACACATGGAACCCTGGCAGAGACTTAAACCCACGTCCCAGATGCATGTGGCAACAGTGCTAACCACTGCACCGCCATGCCGCCCCCTCACTCTTCGGTGCTTATGGAAAATATGTTACACTCCTCAGACCATGGATAGACATGGAAACAATTCATAAAATAATTAAATTCTTCAAACATCCTAGCCCACAGAAAAGGACACTTGTAGTATTTCTGGGTTATTTGTTGTTATTTCTATGTCGGGTCTAAAGACGGTTCTCCTGGGACCTTGGTGGTTTCAGTGAACCTTTCTCTGCGTAGGCCAGCTTACCTTAAGACCAAATTGCACTGTGCCTTTTCACTGACCTCAATTAGTCACACATATCTCACAAATATGATATTTTAGCCTTTTTATGCTGTTTTGTTAGAAAACAGTATGCTTCAGTTAAAAAGGTATCCAGTCCTTCTTTGTTCAGCATTTTTTTTTCTGTGTTTACATTGGTTATACAGGAAAATGTACATACATTTATTGACTGCTTTTACAGTAAAGATTTTTGTCCACTTAATAATTAACTATTTATTAAATATCTAATTTAAAATTTTGTTAAAATATGTTGGATACGTGCGGAACAACGCACATTAGGTACATTAAATACATTAAATTTTAACTAAACTCAGAAGACACCAACATACACAATACTATATAGAATCATCTTATAATATAATCTCGTAATATAATGATTGTTCAATTATTATTTTAAGGTGGCTTTATTGTAATCCTTACAATGGTGCAATATAGCATAAACAAATCACAAATGGAACATTTTGTGATCAAATTTTTAATTTAACAATTAGATGCAATTATGGTAAAGGCCAAAAATGCTTAGCACAGTTTAAATGTTGTTCTATCCTTTATTTGGTTCTGTCTCTTTCTAATAATGAAAACGCCGCGTGCAAAGGAGCAAGGTGACTTTCTAATTTTGTCATTTACAAAATGTAAGAATAACATTGAAAAACTTGTGGGGGGGGAATGCCATATGGCTCCTTTCTCATATTGCAGCTTCAAAGCTTAAAATAGCGAGAGAACCGCACTGCAAGCCTTTCCAAATCTACTGGGTCAACAATGAGGCACCCAGACCCTTGTCAGATGTAAAGCTGTGCATCTCCTGCCTTTGGGTTTCAGTCGCACGCTGATGTATTCTCCTTAACAGTAGGCAGGAGCACAGGACTGTGATTTTATACCGGAAACCAAAGCAGGCAGTTGGATGATCCCTGCAAATGCACACTTTACCGTCCAAATGGAGAAACAGATAATCAATTTGCTAAATGTCAGAATAACCCGCCCTCTAGTGGCGGGTGTGGCAAAGTACACTGAAGTATCAAGTGGGTGTCTGTCTTATTGTGTAGAATACAAAGAACTCTTTTTATCTAAAGTCACATGCAGTTCTTGCACATTCACACAGATGAGTATTTCTACTGAAGCGCTTAAAGTTAAGTACCATTGCTCATGGGTATTACATCAGGGTCCCTCTTAATAGTTTAAACAGCAAAAGTTCCAGTTGCAAAACGTCTTTAACTGCTGTGCTACCAGCTTTGCCATAGTTACCTGGAAGAATAAATGCAGTATTTATGGACCAAAAAAAACAAAACAAAGGATGCTGGATAACGTCCCCCAAGGTGCTCTGCTCCAATACCCCTGAACAAGATATTTTAACTGGAATACCTCGCTAAACGTATATAGCCTTATGAAGACATGTAACTTTTTTTCCTTCCTCAGCTGAGCCAGATCCATGAGCTTATTTTTTCGTCCCCACAGATATTCCTATATATGAAAAGTTCCTTTCAATCTACAAAGCATGCGTAGTATCCCTTCTGATTGCAAATCATGGTGTGACTCTATGATAAATCCCTCATTAGTCAACATTGTAACATAGTCAGTGATGTACCTATACACCAAAGACTACAGCCAACTCTCAAATTATATTTCATAATCAAGTCCTTTGTAGCAAATTTTTATATAAAGCCATCTCTTTCATAAATAACAACAAGCAAAAGTAAATGGGGATTTTAAAAAGACATTCTCTTCTTCCAAAATAACTTCTGTCAACCGAATGTAACATGTTAATGATGCTTATTTTATTTTATGCTTTTTTTTAAATGTGACAGAATTTTTTTGAAAAGTAATTAAGGCAACCACGGCCATACCAATTGTGGAAAACTTTTGCATAATCACTGGTGCTACACATAATTTGTAATAATCATGTCAAACTAACTAAAACTGTCATTCTAGACTGAAATTGAAGCTTCAGTTTTATAAACAAAAATGAAAAAGCGGTATGCCTAATTGTTAGATTTGATAATTAGATGAACTGGTAAAAAAAAAAACTACATAAGAAGAAGAACTTTTGCCATATTTGACCAACAAAAGCACGATATATTTATTAATATTGAATTTGCAGAATTCAGAAAGAGATTAAAACTGTTGACATTTTCTAAACAGGGTCTGACTCTGCTCTAGTACAATTTGTAAGGAAGACTTCAGCATTTGACAGGTTTAATTTGGGCACACTGAGGCAGAGCAGTATGTCACACGCCTTTGTCCTCAGGAGAAAGCTGTAAATTAAAATCCAGGATCAGGCAAGAGTGGGAATGGCTGCACATTCAGCATTCGGGGGGGCGGGGGCTGGGTAGGCTTTTCCCTGCCCAGAGACTTTATTACCACCTGCACTTACCCCTTGGATAACTGAAGGGGTGCGATAAAGTCAGAGGGCCGGGAGATGAGGACAATGAGGTGTGGGGGAGTCAACAGCCAGACGGCAGACCCACAAAAGGAGGCCACTTTTAGAGGACGTCAGCCTCCGAGAGCTGAGGACAATGGGGCCCAACCTGACCCCCGGCATGAGACCACGTACTGTAATGGGAAGGTAATCATCAAAGAAAATCACCATCAGTTATTGAAAAGGTGTCCCGGCATGGGACTGATTAAATACCAGCCCTTCAGAGACGTTGTCATGCGCCGTCGCAAACCACTACGGCCTGTTGTCATGCACGAAAGCATGCGACAGTCGCCCGAGGTATTCTCAGACAAGACGTGATGCTAGACGTCATCCCAGCTTGGTTTGTATTGTGTATGTTTTCCCAAACCTGTTTGCGTCTCACGCCCGTTATTGGCGCAACATATTTAGCCGTTAGTTCGAAGTTTAGGCGCTTACGTTTCAATAGCTAGCAAATACACTGAAAAGCAATAACAGAGTTTGTGAGTTTAAGAGTACGCATGGAGCCCTTTAGGATTAGCTGTAATCACATATTAGATCAGCAGCTAGAGATGTATGTTGCTTTTAATTAGTCACCACAGTAAATGGTGCAGCATGTGCTGTGATTGGAGGTTCTGTTGCTCGATACTGTAAAATATGGCCATTGGGTCTATGAAGGAAAGTTCTCATAGTGTGTGTGTGTGTGTGGATTATGTTTGTATTACATTGTAGGGGCTAAACGTTCCCCACAATGTCATATAAACCTGTTATTTTAACGTTGTGGGGAACATTTTTCAGGTCCCCACAAAGATCTGTGAATGCAATCAAAAAACTAAAAATGCCAAAAGTCTCATATTTTGTTTAGTTACTTATGGTTAAGGTTAGAGCTGGGTAGGGGTTAGGGTTGTCATATTGGGATTAGAGTTGTAGAAATGAGTAGAAATAGAATGGAGATAGAGATGAATGGAGAGTCCTCACAAATAATTACAAACCTGTGTGTGTGTGTGTGTGTGTGTGTGTGTGTATTTCGCACTATCCAAATTAAGATGGAGGTGTTCAAGTCCCTACATAACAGAATCCTTTTGGTTCCAGTCCATTTGCCATACACTATAGCTACAGTTACCATAAACAATGCAACAATGTAACAAAAAAGAACTTAAACGCAAGAAAGCTTGTTGAGGCTTTTCAAAGCAGCGGGCGCTGGCTGCATTAAATCGCCATGAATCACTCCCTCCGCAGCAGAAAATGGTCAGATATGGCTTTCAAGGTATGAGAAATTATAACCGTGAGCGGCTATAAATTAGAAAGCTCACTGCAAAACTACCGGTGGCCAAATGTAGAGGAAAGGAAACAAATGAACCGGTTTTTTCCTCCCAACGCAAACTCCCTACTAGCTAAATGAAGAGAATGGTGTCCAGATGTCACCCTTGATTTGAAGCTGAGGAAAATGTAATTCTTTTATTCCTGTACACTTCACTAAGCTGAATGCCCAAACAGGTATACAGTGCCATTTCATAACCATGTATGCAGCTCCACTGAATGCTGATCTCTTTGGCTTGGTCATGTATCACATATCTGTTCCCATAAGGCAAATTTGCAACTTAAAGCAATATTTTAGTGACATACATATTCCATGTGTATATAATCTGTATTTATCCAGAAAGACAATAAAGCAATGTTTCTCAATCTGCTCCCTAGGGACCCACAAAGAGTACATGTTTTTGCTCCCTCCCAGCTCCCTACCATGTTTTGAGTAATCTATAAACACATTAATAATGCATTATAATGCATTTCATGAACATTTATAAAATTACAGCCATGTTTATGATGCATAATGACTGTGTTATGAAACTCTCATCTATCTAATGCAGTACAAAGCAGCCTTAATGCTTATACTGACCATTATAATACATTATAAAGGTATCCAGTGCATTATAGATGAGAGCTTCATACCCAGCATCACTTTGGGAAAAACCACTTCTGGATTTGACCAGGAAATTTTCAGGGGAATTTTAGGACACATGCCTGAAGCTTAAGTGAAAATGCATGCCAACAATTTTAAACACACAAGTGTATCAAAAACAGAATAACAGAAGCAATTAGGTCAACGTAATACAGGATCATTGTAAATGCTCCACAGAGTCCTTCTTGCCACTGTCTAATGTCAACCTTAAGTATAACCTAACCACAGAAACCATATATTGTGCCAATTTTATTCCTTATCAAGTTATGCAACTTTTGTCAGGCTAAGTGTCTCACACTAGGACAGAAAAACTTGTACATTTGAATATAGCACCATTTTTATAGGTGTTGATCCCTAACATGTCATCGGTCCACGTCTTGTTCAGTCGTTTCTAAGTCCTTTTACGTTATAACTTTATATGACCAGAGGCTCTCGGCCACACTTGGCCATGTCTCTGATCAGTGCTCTTTTTAGAAACTGGATTAAAGGTTTCAGTTCGTCTTTGGCTGGTCCTGAACTATTATAAGATGCCTTTGACCTTGGTATAGTCTAAATTAAAAAGGTTATGTCAGGCATCAGCTTCTAAGACATATAATCTTCTCCTTTGTACTTCTCTGAGTGGATGAAACCACATCCCCACAGCTGAGCAGCACCGTAAACATATGGGTAACATTCTTCTTGTCCAAGAAGCATCTGCTAAGTTTCCCTGTGATCAAATTAAGGACATTTCACAATTTTGAGCTAAATATTACAGAAAGCGTCCAGTGACATTTCGTTTGACTAATGCTAAAGTGTGTAATCTACGCTTTCACCCATTCAATCTCCTTTGCCATGAGACAGGAAAAGAACATTGATTTGGCATGTTTTGTGGTAAGAGGCCATTCATTAGGGTAAAGATCGATACCATTTTCTCTTTCAGATTTCATAGTATATTACATTATACCATCCGTCTTCCTAAACTGCTTATCTAGCCCAGGATTGCAAATGTTATATATTGTAATACATATAGACATGAACAGTATATTATTATATATTACTCGCACCTGTTAGCCTATGTAGATTATGCTAAAAATGTACGGCTATACATGCATCCATTTATCGATGCATCCATGCATTCATTTTCTATACTGCTTGTCATGTGTTGCGTTGCAGGGGTCCATAGCCTATACCGGAATCTAAGGGTGCATGGCAGGGAATAACCAGCCAATAGCCAGGCAACTACACACACCATTCACAGTTACAAACAATATGGCAGTTTACCTTAGCATGTTTTTGGATTGTGTGTGGAAGCCAGACAACCCAGAGGAATCCCTACGACGACAAGGGGAGAACAAGCAAACTCCAAATTCACCCATCAATCCATCTATCACTATCGCAGAAAACATGGATCTTATTCCACAGATACAAGGCAGAAGTACACCTTATATGGGATGATGTATTTGCATATTGTCTGTAACATATAGTTTGTAAGGATTCTGAAACTGTAAAATTACTATTCTCTCTGAGAAGACTGTGATCCAAATCTGACCTGTTGCTCTGCCGGGTTTACATGAGTGCCTTATTAGTAATTCTACAAGGACGTGTTGCATTGAGCAGCTTTGGAAGTAAGTGCATTGATTAAAATTGAAAGAGCTTTAGTGCAGCAGAACAAATCCAATCAACGTAAGCCTGATTGCTCTATTGTTTCGGTTCAGGGCACCAGATAATTCTGCAGTGGTTATCTGTTGAGAAGGCCATGGTAAATATTCCGATCATCTTTGCCCAGAGATCAGAACAGATTCAGACAGGGATTTTGATTATAATAGGCTTAATCTGCATTTTTTTTTGGTGATCCTCATTTGATTGCATGTTCAAATCCCTAAGAGAAAATTATTTTAGCGCAATTGACAAAACAATATTTTTGGTGAATATTCACCTGTAAAAATGAGCAACAATGGGTCACATTTTTCTCGTAATGTATAAAGGTTTATGCAAAGTACATACATCTACATTGACCCAAAGATTAATATATAAGAAACTCATATCTGAGTTTAACTATCCAAGCTTTACTACTTACTTTCCCTGCATGCTGTGCTATTAAACAGCAAAGGAAGTGATGTGTAGTACGAACAAGCAACTTACTAAAGTCTGCCATCAATTATCCCATACTAACTGTAACAAACACTAAATACTTAATAGGATTCTCTAATTGCTGTATGTGGCTGCTCCCATGAAATCGATATAATTAAGTAAGCCAAGCAAAAGGTAATAAAACAGTATGTCCAGATGGAGTTTCTATTACTCATTACAGAGTACCGTAAAATGCACAAAAGCAAGAAATTTATGGAACTGCTTAGTAGTAAAGAACTCGAAAATGATGACAATAGAATGATACTTGCAAGGAGTTTGAATGTATTACCAAAAAATAAATTCACAAAGAAACATCTAGCAACCTTAAGATCCTCGGTAATTCCGTCAGGCTCGTTGATTTTTCCAGTTTGTTCATATACATCAGTGCTCTCCAGTGCACACTGCACACTAGGAAATACATGTTTCTGTTCTAATCCATTTAAGGTGACCCAGCTTAATTTCACCACTTGGAAAATGTCTTTAGATTTCCTTTGGCAACAACATCTATATGTTTTAAATAAACACCTATTTCTCTCTAAATATCCACTTTCATGGTGGAACTTCAAAGAGCAAAATGAATATTACAAGGCAGCATGTCTCCTAACGTGAGGTGCAAGGTAGAGAGACTCGTAATGATACTTAATTTATGGGTACCTTGCTTATGTGAAGTCTTCGGGAGACACTGTATGGATACATTGGTATTCCATCCTCTTATCATCAAAATCGGAACGGCCACAGGACAGTACAGAGCTGATATCTATCCACCAATATAGTAGAGGAGCTGGAGACTTACATGTTTTTAGAATACAAACTGATTTCTTTAGATAGATAGATAGATAGATAGATAGATAGATAGATAGATAGAGAATTATGTTCCTTTCAAAGTAAATTTTTAAAATTCAAAATTTAGAAATCAAAATTTTATTTTGATTTTATACTTTAAAAAAATCTTCTTTAAGTTTTTATCTTGTTTAAATGCAAATAAGAACAGGCTATACTTCTAATGAGGAAAATATTGAAATTTGTGTTCGCTGTGTGATTGTGTGTGTTTCAGGAGAACTTTGTGGCCACCTGGGATATTTGGTGGCAACCGTTTGTGTTGTTTTGTTGAAGTGAATTTGGTGGGGGGGCAAATTCTGCAACTCCTCCCAGGGTAACTGATCCTGTGTGGTGACTGAAGCATCTGGCCATCAGTGCAGTAATCAGTTATAAAGAGGGAGTTCGGGGCTAGGGAATTCTTCCCAGGAATACTTCCAGGGGGGGGCCTGACAGTAATTAAAGACCCACAACTGGGAAGCTGACATCCCGTCCATGGAGGGGGAGGGGGGGGGGAGCAATATTAAATCTCCGTGGAATCATGCAGTCTTTTAATTGGGCTGTCGACAAGAATGGATGGCTTAACACCCACTGGATAATGAGTCAGAGACATAGTGAGCGTTTGACAAAGACCACCTCCAAAGTCACGTAAATAACGTCTAGGGGAACGTCGGGTTACAATACCAGGTCTACGTCTCCGCCCGTTTCCTCTCAGAGTTGTATATCAATTAAGAAAAATGTTGCCTGGATGCCAAAATTTGTAATTAGTGTAATTATCATCGCACATTTTTTGCTTGCTGTTATTGGTTTGCAATTAACAAAGACGTAAGATTCCTAAGACATTACATGTATTTGAACGACTCCCACTGCTCCCCATATAATGAGAAATATCTGTGGTCGTATGTAAGACTTGATACACTCTAAGAGCCCTAAGCTATTCCAAGAAGCTGCTATGCAGATCACATGTAGAAAGTTAAGAGATCGTCTGCTTCGGTTTCTGTTCTGCCTGTCAAGGCACCAGTAGATTCTCAACCTATTATGTGCAAGCTGCAGATATGAAGAAGCTGTTGCCAAAACGTTCTGCAGCAACAAACAGCAGGCCTGGTGCACATAACACGTGACCCGTTCCAAAGACAATCTCAAATTTTATTTGTATTTAGATTTTAGCAGGAATAGCAGGCGTACCAGCAGTAGCAACAAGTATAAAGGATAGTTGTAAAACATTGTTCCAGTTACCCAGTCTAACTTGTATCTGCACAATTCCTGCGCATTGACTCTTGCTAAGAATCCCATGTGAATAAAAAGCGATTGAAGATGATTTTAAAAAACATTATAAGCACACACTCTAAATATACACTTTTGAGCCATAAATTCAGCGAGGAAAAGTTACAAAGAAGGTAATGATACTACTTGTACTTGCATCTTTTTTTTGCCTTCTGGTATTCTAGGGTGCACATATCGTGTGTAGTGATCCCCACCAACACACTAAATGCAGTGAATTTACTGTCGCCACAGAAGCTAGAATCATCACACATGCTGGAAGCGGTTTGAAGAATATTTATATATACATGTATTTCGTTTATTGTGAGATGGACTAATTGTTGCCATCTGCTGGTGGGATCCTGCAGGGATTAAAGCGCATATTTACACAAAATAAATCACCGCAGAGACAGCTAGAAGTACATGAAATAACAGGCTTTTTGGTGTCTAAAACAGAGACAGCTGACTATCAGAGCAGGAGGGAAGCTGGCTGTGTTTGTTTGGGGTGTTGGGGGGGGGGGGGGGGGGGACCGATTGCGAGCTGAATTATACAAGTCCCCAATTTTAACGGGGGCATTGGGACAAAGACGGACAGAAAATTTAGCCAGGGCGTTTG
>JAODKC010000028.1:19221329-19237692 GCA_026777985.1 Mormyrops attenuatus
TTATTACTTTCAATACCTGTTTTTTTTGTCTCTCACCCCTCCACTCCTCCCTCAACGTCCGGGGGGGTTGTTTGCTTTTTTTGTTGGGGTGGTGGGGGGGGGGGGGGGACCGCTTGCTAGCTGACTTATACAAGTCCACATATTTAACGGAGGCATTGCTACTAATAAGGACAGACAATTTAGCCATGTCGTTTGAACTGTGCTAGTTAACACATTATCAGTTACGAGGTAACACACATTGTATTATTCTTTGTGATTGTATAATCTAATATTGTCAGGTAAGTAGCACCAGTACTTAAGTATACACAAGTTGTTTTTGTAGGGGTGAGACACGGGCAGCGAAAATATGTTTTAACAGGCTACTCATCAGACATAGGAGGAGACTGTAGATGAATCAGTGTTGTTTTTGTGAAGAATTATAATTATGCAACCAGCATTTTTTATATAAAATTGGAATAAATAAATGTTAAGTTGAAATTCAGTCTTTAAAGGGTGGTTTCCTCTCTATCCAGCATCCAAAGTTAATCCAAACACACCAAACTAGCGTCTTTATCCCTTTGCCATGCTGCGATACTTGCTTAGGTTAGTCATGCCTTTTTGTTCTGCCTGCAAAAGTTACAGTTTCCTGTTGGTTATGCTTTGGATTCATTCCAAAGACGCGCATTTATTGGGTAAAACGTTAACCCATCATGCCCACTGGTAACTCTAGCAGCCAGCCATTCCGCCTTTGTTTCTTGTGAGAATGTTATTCGGGAGAATGTGAACACTGACCGTTTTCCATGCTTTGAATTGGCGTAGAAGCGGGTACAGAAAATGGATGGATATTTTGATTTTCAATTTGAAGTGACATTCAGAATAAATAAAAACGCCTTTGAATCCAATTTCACTGTAGTCTGTATCAATACAAAATAAGTACTTAAAAAGTACCAGTCACTGTAAGTATATATACATTTTTATTTAAATAAGGTTTATATTGTGTAAATACATGTTTCCCACAAGGAGCTATGCCACTTACATATTCATAAATAAAGCACTTCAGTATGGTTCCATGTGCTTGCAGAAATATACCAGGCCCAACTTTATGCCTGGTAAGGAAGCTAGTTCCATGTACCTGCATATGATACCATCAAAGGTGAAATGAAGTGGAAGAAAATGACAGACCCATGAAGCGAAGCCGAAGGATGAAGCTGGCCAACTTTGAACTTCTCGTCTGGTGCGCAACTGTCAGTGCTTCAGACAAAACAGTCTTGTGGGAAGGAAAAATGCAGACACCCAGGAAGCTTAAAGGCAAAGATATAGAGCTTTTCAGACCATTTTCACGGTGGAAGCTGCTGTACGCGTGACAATGAGGAATGTTCACATGAAAAGCGAGTTAGTGCTCAAGAAACCGAAATTAACACTAATGACGTTAAGGGAGAGTGATGGGAAAGGTTTCCATGATCCTCAGATGCTTAGTTTCAGAAAATTATGTGGTATTCTTACCTGAATCAGCAATTCATTTGCTCAAAGATCCTTACAGTTAAACAAGTGGACAGTGAAACACACAGCTTTTACAGGCGGATGGTGTGCAACATTTAACAAGACTAGCAAAAATGTAACAGCATTTACTGTACAATGTCATACAAGATAGAGGTTGAACATATAATATAATATAATATAATATAATATAATATATCGGCATATTGTATTAAGACACAAGCTCAATATATGAGCCTGCCTACCTGAATTTATAAAAGCATAATTCATAATATAAGATCAGTACTAACTATACTTAATCATTTAATATCTGTAATACCAATATCTCCCCCTAAATGCATATCATCAGCCATCATTTTTCACGTTATATTTACTCATATTTTTGCTGGATTCTCACTGTCTCTTCCAGAGTTGCTATTAAATAAACAGGGAATGAAAGTGATACGTCTATGAAAATATGAATAAAATTCATGATTAATGATTTAACTGAGGAAAGATGGAGAATGTTGAGATATTTCAGAACCCTCACTTCTAGAATGTGACTGGAATGTGACTGTAGGCACCGTAAAGATACATCAGTTTTACATCTAATGAAGCTTTCTGTGACATTTTCCCATATTAATCTACAATTTAAAAATGGGGCAGCAAAGAAACTTTTTTTCATAATGCTTGAAACTAAGACCCAGTATAGTTTTGAATATCGCGCTAATTGTGAACAAATTCCTTCAGATGTTACACAGGTTTGTGAGTTCAGAAGACACTGCCATGGACTTCATTCCAAAACATCCTGCAAGTTCTATCTGCAGAAAAGATCCTCTGACAGGAAATGGCTACAGTACATCCTCCAATTCCATACTTACAAATCAGGTTATTATTATTATTATTATTAATATTATTATTATTATTTTATTTATCTTCAAGGACCCCTCCATGAGGGATATGCTGTATGGTTGATTGTAATATATTCATGTGCAGTGACTTGCATTTTGGAAATCACCTAAACCACACACTGCTGGAATCTACCATTCAGGACTCTGCTAATTCTTTCTCTTTGCTTATGTATAGTGTATATATTCATGAAAAACTTGGCAACTCATCAGAACCTTTTATGCTCCAGAGTCTATTGCCTATGATCCCTGAAATGTTCAATCCAGGATGGTGCCAAGAGGGAGTTACTAGTGGTTAGCGCATGGAAATACAGTTTAACTTAAACGTTTTTTCCCAGACTTGTGAGATTGTATTCTTCTATTCCATCTTCTCTTCTTCTTTCTAAAAGAAGCTTCTTGCTCATACTAATCTTTACACTAGTACAAATACAGTAGCTATACGCTTACAATACACTAATAAATTTAAAACTCTTTGTAAAGGATGAAAAGCATGTATTCGATTAGCATGTGCTAAAATGCAAAAATAAAAAAAAATAAAAAATAATGTAATGTAAATGTAATGTAATGTAAAAAAGGCCTGTGGTGGAAAAAAAGCCTGTCAAAATGTATCATTGTCTTTCTTGGTGAATGAATAGTGTGTCCTTTAAGGATGTTATTTCAGAGGCTGCATATCAAAGTAAATAAACGGCAAAGTAACAGGTTATCATGGACGGTTGTGTCATACAGCTCTGCGAGTTCCTTTGTAATTACCCAAGTCTCTCTCTCTCTCTCTCTGCACCTGGGAACTACGCTACCAAAACAGGCTACTGCATTACATTGCCTGGAATGTAAACACGCACCCACTGAATACTTCTTTGGAAGTCCCCGGGAACACAAAACACCCATCAGGGAGGGAAATAAGGGAGATAATGAACTGAAAGTTAGATGACACACTCAAAGCTCGAAAGTATGCAGCCACGTTTCTCAGAATAAATCACTGCCCATGTGAAATTAATGGAAAAGAAAGCGGTCACATGTTTGCCTTAAGCGAGTATATATATTTGGCATAATTTATAATGCTGTGAAAAAAGATGTAATTCAAGTATGACTGTTTGGAAGATTCTTAGAAGCAGGCAGGAAGAGCAGTTTTTATAAGTAGCCAGTTTAAACTGATAATAATTATATAGATAACAAAAATAGAGAGATCTGTTGAGAAAAAAGATTCTTCCTGAATTTTCAACAACAGAAAATCCTAACAATTCAATAAAGGGGTTATGTACTAAATTGTTTTACTAATGCAGTTTCATAATAGTGTTTATAATTTTAAATCAAATAAATCAATGAGCTGATAGTGTCTATTGCCTTTCCATATCCTCCTCATGAAGTGCAAATGGAAACATTACTGTAGTAGAATAAAAGGTCTGTTGCAGTTGTACCTTTCAATAAGATAGATAAATTGAAGTTCTTCAGTGATACATTATATGGACCAAAGTATTGGGACACCTGGCCATTACACCTATAGGACGTTATATGACATCCCATTCTAAATCCATAAGCACCAATATGGAGATTGTAGCCCCCTTTGCAGCAATAACAGATGCCATTCTTCTCAGAAGGCTTTCCATAAGATTTTTTAATGTGTCTGTGGGAATTTTTGCCCATTGATTCAGAAGAGCTTTCGCGAAAGGTAGCATCCTAGCCACCAGCACACTTGGCGAATAAAGTTGATTCTGATTCTGATCCTATGACAGTACCACGCTTGAATTCACTGAGCTCTTCAGAACGACCTACTCTTTCACAAATGATTGTAAACCTGACTACACAGCTAGGTGCTTGATTTTATACACCTGTGACAATGGATCTGAATGAAACACCTGAATTCGGTGACTAAGAGGTGTGTCCCAATACTTTTGTCCATATGGTGTGTATCGAGCTATTTAAGGTGGATGCTGTAAAGATGTGACGTATGAAAAGAACATAACCCAACTGTCAAACCCAACAGCAAATTAAATTAATAATTAGCATAGACTTTCTCTTAAAATCTGAATAATCAACTTTTGTGATTTTCTATTTAATTATCTAACTCCTCCGCATAGTTTCAAAATTCCCACATTCACCCAGACTTTACAAAATTTAGAGGATCATCGTGGTTGAGATCATTTTTAACATCCAACAGCACCAATCCATCACAGAAACCATACGAAGCTAACAGTGAACCATAAAAAGCATAATGGTGGGAAATAAGTGGCAAGAAATCCACCCCTATAGTTCAATGAAGAGAAAGACCAGCGGTGCCAACTGAATCATGGAGGGCTGCTCTATGGTCTTACTCAGTGGTGAGATGGGGCCCTTGGTGACTCATTGAAACAGGAATTGCTTGATTCCTCCGAAGCCAAGGGGAAAATTCCCATGAGAGGCCAATGTGTAAGCCTGGATGAGAGTATATTTTCCACTCACCCTCCTCTTAAGGTAAAGTTTACACATTTAAGCAGTAAAATCAAACCATTTAACTTGCAAGTATCTTACCCCCCCCCCCCCCTTCCTGGTAGCCCTGGAAGCAGTGCTTGCTTTACTGCCACTTCCTTTCTGATTTTGATTAAAACTTACAGGTTTGAGTCAGGATTAAGCAATTTGCTGCCTCCCAAAGTCAGTAAAAGACTCAGACATTGGCTACTGGCATCGCGGCTAAGCAATTTTGTGAGTGTATTTTTCTTCACACCATGTGGTTGCGCCCCTATAGTGCAAATTCAGACCAGATGAGATCCCGGGTCATGATGATTAGCAAAATGGAAGGCTTGGGGACAAATTCTCTCCGTGGTAATTTCAAATTTTCGGATTTCGAATTGAGGACCAATAGACAGACATGGCTTGGTCACATGACAGAAGTGGAGTCAGTAGTAGATGAGGGAAAGGAAATAACATCATCATCATTTAATGAGGTCATCAGTTATGAATAATAACGAGAAATTCAATAGAAACTATGCGGACAACCTTCAAAATAAACAATATTAAAAGTATCTAAAGCAATTTAATAATCTGAGCTATCTCACTATGGCATACAAATGAGTCAATAGTAGTGATCAGCTATCCATCAATAGCAAAAAGGGTTTTGCAAATCATACTGCATTATATTCATGTACAATGTGTGAAATATTGAAATATTTCAAACAACAAAAATCTTGCCTATTTGTCAGGCAAGCTGCATAGTTGATTTCTATACAGAATAGAGCAAATGATCATGACAGTTAATACCATTAAGCAGAAAGTGATCTTTGTTCTGGCTTTGTTTTCAGTGACAAACGTCTAAATATGTTATGCGCCCCCGTGAGAGATAGCGTCGAACAAAAAGCAACCAGTAAACTGAAGAAGTATTGACAGAATTTTAGCTTTTTTTTTTGAAAACTCTGCATTCATGTACTTATCGCAGTTATTTCCAAGTCATTAGTCAAACCAAAACTTTACAATTACAGACCTTAAGGAAAATAACAAACTGAACAGTGCAGGCTTTGTAATGATATAAGATGCAGCTACATATCTCGTACACAAAAAAATGTGGTTATATTTGGTCGCTTGAAGTTCACACACATTTTACTTCAAGTAACATGGCAAGAAGTAAATACAACACACTGACTGTAAGAACGGTCAACAGTTTCACCAAAGAGGGACATGTATTTTGTTCACATATTACTGTAGTTTATACAGGACAAGCAGCATTATCTTTTATTAATCTCACTTTTGAGTTTGCCAATCTCTCTGAAAAAAATCATTTCAAGACGGCAAGCCCTTTGATTTTGCGTCAAATCAGTTTACAAAAAGACAAAAACACAGTAATGGCTAGTACAGGGAGATGCATATCATGTCAACAATGGTCAATTCAGCACATTTTAGCATCTCCACAATTCAGACACCTTCATTCTGACTGGAAACATCCTCACGGTTGTCGATTCTTGTTCATATTTACACCCTTTTCTCATCCTTCACCTTTACCTGTCTTGCAGCTGGGTGGCTTGTCCAACGTTTACATTTTCCTGCATCTTTTCACTACTCAAATTACACGAGCAAGCTAAACATTTGACTCAAAAGGTTCAAGATGAGCGTTTGGAGACAATTTTGCTCCATCAAAGACCATCTGTTTTCATAAAACGAATATGTGTTTAGGTATGAGAACCTGTGTTTTCCTGCCACATATGCAGCTATGTAGAATTCTGTGATTATCTAGCTAGCTTTTACCTGGGAATCTAGTTACGGTAACACATCAACTATCTAAAGTAAGTCCAATGATTACATACAATTACATGATGGTGACGTTAAAAGGGTTTACTAGATAATAACGAATAACCCAGTTTTATTGTTTATGCAAGTCATAATTGCAAGTGATGTCGACGATTAAAGAACTGAGGTTAGCAGATGAAGATGAGGAAATTTTAATTAAAGATTTTCAACAAAGACTGGGTGGGCGGGAGGGTGTTTAGATGAAAGTGTAGAATGTCCTGAAATGAAGAATTAAATGTATGACCCTTAAAAGAGACGCATTTATAAATACAATCCTTACTCATCAGAGCTATAAAGACATTAGGCAGAATACATGGTTTTGAGACAAAGCACACACGAGCTCCACGAGCTACGATCCCGGGCGTTCAGTGTCGACGACTGCATCTCACATTGCTTCCAGATAAGTGCATTCACATTAACGATGCTTTCACTGTTCTCTGTGCCTGCAATGACTCTCATAACTGTAATCCACGTTCTGCTCATGTCTTTGCCACATCCTTGTGGAGGAACGGACCATTTCATTCAAAATCACTGCAAAGGTTACTGGAATACCATGTTAAGAACTGTCATATTATTTTTTTCATTTCATTTTATAAGTGTACTTCCCTTAGCTATATGGTTTTTAGAATTATATTAAAGTCTTACGTTAATCTGTAAAAAGTGATCACTCTTTTATAAAATCTACCATCTTAAAAGAAATAGACAGCTTACACACATTCTCAGACTATTATAAAATCCATATTTTTCCTCATGATAACACATAAATAGATATGAATTATTTACTAGATAAAGAAAGTTTAATAGAAATAAATACATATCTGATAATTATACTTCATGAGTGGGATTTTGCCACTAAAAAATGTACATCAGAAAAACATAATGATTAACTTGAAATATTTCTTATAAATATTTACTTTCCCAACTGTTTGTAACTGTATGATGGACATTCTCCTCAGAAACAAAAAAAAGACATGTGATCATAATCTTTTCAACGACAACCACAGCCTTCAACAACCATGTCCTGATAGTTTTTCAGGACGACCTTTTCATACTCGTCCAGGTACAGCAGAGATATCGGACTGAGTTCTGTTGGTACACAGCAGGCTCTGGGAATGTTTGTGTTCACGGAGTTGACTAGAGTCTGAACGATAGCATGATTTGTTGAGTTGAGGTGATCTGCCAGTGGGAATGGACACTCCCCATGGCAGTAAAAAGCATGGTATCCAGGGGGAGCAACTATCCAATCATTCCAACCCACGTTGATAAAGTCCACGTAGAGTGAGTGCCGTCTGCAACTGCTCTTGTGCTTTCTCCTCTGCTTTGTTCTAGCTTGTCGTTTCTCCCTGTTATGGAGGACATCACCACGGCCGTCGTGGCTAAAGGTCACCAACAGGGGCCTTATGTGAGGCCAGGAATTCTCGTCCTCATGTAAGGACCTGCTGATCCTTACGTGCCTCCTAGCATCCCCGCCGGTGCCGTTAAGGTGGACCACCTCCAGGAGGAAGCCATGATTTGCGTGCCCTTCCTTCGTCCACCTCGTGACGGCCGGGCTGACGTCGAAGGTCTCCCACTTGCTCGAATCGGGCTGCAGTAGCTTCGTGTCTAAAAGTCTTGTGATGAGCTCCTTAGAGCACGAGTCTGTCCTTAAAATCTCGTAGACGTTGATGCGGTGAAACGTGGCGATAGAGTTCTCTCCTCCCTTCATCTGATCTCGGAAAATCCTCAGCTCTGCTGATGTGATGAGTTCCTCTTCGGGAATGGTGGTGAGATTGAAGAAGAACTTCTGCGCCGTTTTGCCGCGTAAGCTAGAAAGAGCTTCCAGAGACTCTGATGTGTAAAAGAAAAATGCATTGTTATCAAGTATCCATGTAATGCTCTAAACCAGTTGACCTTCTGGTAACATCAGCCTAAAAAGATTACATGGTATCAAAAGGCAAATGTGTTGCAATGTACAAATGCAATGTACAAATACAATATACACCACAATGCTTATATGTTATATAAATATTTTCAATTAGACAGCTGTGAAATCTGAAATGTGCTTTAACCTAGGCGGTGGCATGGTGGTTAGCACTCTTGCCTCACACCTCTCGGACCAGCGTTTGAGTCTCCGCCATGGCTCTGTGTGTGGAGTTCACATGTTCTCCCTGCATTGTTGTGGGGTTTCCTCTGGGTGCTCCGGTTCCTCCCCACAGCCCAAAAACATATGGAGGTTAACTCGAGTTGCCAAATCGTGTGTGTGCGTGCGTGTGTGCGTGCGCCCTGCAATGGGTTGGCACCCCATCCTGGGTTGTTCCCTGCCTTGTGCTCATAGGTTCCGCCCCCCCGCCCCCACACAACCCTGAGTAGGCTAAAGAAGATGGATGGATGTACTTCAGTCTAATTACTAGGATATAATATTTAAGAATGCTTTATGTGGTTTAAGCAATTGTTACCTTCCGTAAGAAAAATCCTGGAAAAAGTCTATTTAAATTTTTAAAACTTAATGATCTGATTCAATAAGTCATAGGATCCAAAACATTTTCCTTCACTTTTTAATGGGATCATTTATTTTGCTATAAATTCTGTGTGAACTCATACAACTTCGCAATGAATCACTAAATACAAACACCTAAAGGCCTTACCATAAACATATTGCTACTATTTCCAGATTAGGTGTAATAGTAAAGGCTTATTAGCCACCCTGAAGAGTGAGGCACCTCACCCACCCCTCGAGCCTGTTTCTGCAAGCGGACACAGACTTGTAAACTGACCCATCTCCATACAGGTTTGTTATGTGCTGCCAAAAACACATCTTCTTAACACTGTTCAAACTACACGTGGCTATTTAGTGTATTACTCAATATTTGGGTTATACATTATTATCCATTGTGATTTACAATCACTGTCCTTTAGGTGTTTGCACTTAGTGATTTCCCTTCAAAACTCCACCACTACCCTAAAGAGCTCTAGACGATAAACAGATTTCCTCTTGAGTGGTGCTACATAGAAATGACTGATATAGCCTAAGGTTTTACTCAAGAGCTATTAGTGTGCTGTGGTGATATTAAGAAGTCTCTATCAGGTCAAATTCTGTACGTGGTTTTTAAATTAGAGTGAATTCCTCGTGCCAACCTGCGTGATGGGTTAGAATGAAAAAAAAGGAAACAAAAAACAAAAGTCTTAGCAGTGAATATCTGTGTGAAAGCATTACCCTAGACACCAAGGAAGGGGACCACAATCCATGTGCACAATGGACTCACAGTCCAGTAATTGCCTTGAACCCCATTAAACTTCCCATATCTCAGAGTTGCAAGACTTGAGTGAAACGTTTGAAAGCTGAACGAATGATAAACACACATAAGACGTCGAATCAACCATCACGAGACCTGTGTGTGTGATTCTCTACAATTACACGATGAATGGAAGGTTAAGATATTGCTTTCCTAATACTACATTCATAAATTTCATTTAATGGAAAACAATTGTTTTTATCGAAACAATCACACAGACAGACACCACCACCCTTACTTAACTGCTAGATTTCCAGACGGTCCAAACGTAAAGCCCTGATCTTCTAGATAAAAGGATGTAAGTGTCCCAACCTGTTTTGGATTTATACGAGGCATACACAGTTGATGATTTTAGTAGAAATTTAATCTTAATCTATTGAATAAGCCACAGTATATTAACATTATTCCTTGCTATACAACTTAGCTGGGCCTATTTATTTACCTGTGAACGCTATATGAACCCAAGAAAACCTGCACAGTGAGTTGCATTAATATTAGAGGTTGTAAATTACGCCTGCATGATACAGATAAAGCAAACTCCGCTATAAAAAACATTTTCTCCTGTTAACCTTTTTTTAAATATGACGGTGGCCGTTTCGGGTAGGGCCCACCCCCCACCCCGCTAATAATTTTTCGTGGTAAGAACGTTACCGAAAGTTACGATTCAGGTATTGAAAAGCTCAAGGTGTCCAGTGTTCCTGACGTTCCCAGAACATTATCCCACTGCTACAACTACGACTGCAACTAAGATTAATAACATAAAAGCAAATAAAGGGCATGGTAAGGCAGCAGGTGTCGTTTTACACAAAGATAATAATAATATTTCATTATAAAACTATTTTTCAACACTAATTGCGTTAAAATGATGTTTAGGTAATAATGTTATTGTACTGCCATTAAGAGAACCTTTAAAATTTAAATTTGGAAATAACGTCCCATTCTCAACTTCCCGACTTTGACAAGGCTCTCAGATAACGTTGGCTGACGTTCTGGGAAAGTTCCCTGCGAGCTGGGCAGTTAAACTGCAACACTTAACATCACTGCTCTGTCACCAGACATTTACCCCTTTTCATAAAAGGGGGGAAACTGCCCAACTGTTCACAGTGAATTTCCGCTGCCGGTGAATGAATATGGCTAAATAAGAAGAATGTATGTACGTATTAAAATGGATATATAGGCCCATCGATGAATGAAACGCAAATTCAATACACGATAAATACGCAATATGAATAAGCGTTACACGCAACAGCTGGCGTCAAGGCAGCTGTACATAAAACCCTTTGCATGGCGAGCTGATTTCAGCATTTCCGGGAGTCATTAAGTAACGCAGAAAATTAAGCACACTTTCAGAAATACGCAGCTAACCACAAGCGCATAAAAGTCGCTATTGTTTGACTTATTTCGAAGTGGGAGAAAAAAACGAAAAAATGTCAAACGACAGATCTGCTCGTACTTCTTGAACAGTGTTACCGACACTAACATCTCAGATCAATAACACCTGTGATTTTTCAGGAGTACCCCCGAAGTACCAATAACCCAGTTTACTTGCCAATTACTAATCCAGTATAAATAGTTAAGCTGCGCTCACGCGGTGTATGCTGTTTTTACTAGCATACTAATGCTCTCGATACGCGCATTACTTCGAATGAGCTCAAACAGATATTAACAACGAATTTTTAAAATATTATTTATATTACATTAGTATTTTTCCCGCTTCATATTGAATCAAAAGGAAGAACTTTCGTCACACACAAGTTACCAGTGGCTGTTCTAGTGTTCAGTCTCCCTTAACTTCTAGTCAACTCTGTTCTGCTAACTATGGAGTAGCCTGATGTAGCTATATATAAGACTTTTTGTCTCTTAATTATTATCTGTATTGTATTTAAATATTTATTGCGGTTGCTTGATGTTTCTATGTATTTCTGTAAAATTTATATAACATCAGTTAAACATACACCAATCAATCTGTCATTGCTAGAAATGTACGGATCTCCAGCAAGCAGTTTGTAATACATTGTAACGGACGTCGATCAACACATAAAGACAGACACGCACACCAACACATAGCCCACGTAGCCCCTTGTTTTTATCCCTAAAATCTTACCTTCGTGATAAAAACTCCTAATCGTATTGGCCCTGCTGGCGGAGCGCTCCGCAGTTTTTGCAGAGGACGATCTCGCCCTGTTCAGTTTCTCTTCTCCATTCCCCGAGTGCATTCGATAGAGGTCCATCATATACTGAGGCACTACGGCGGACCGGCTTGGGTTTGGTCTCCGCTTCAGTCCGAACATGTTCAGCAAACGAAGCTCAAACTCGTTAAGGATATCCTCCGGGAGTGGTGGACTCTGGCGGCCCGATTCGCTATACCTCCGACGGCCCACCTCGGGGATAAGTCCTATTGACCCGCCAAGCAACACCTGAGCAAGCAGCAGAACAGTAAGGGTACGAATCCCGGAGACCATGATCAGTCTGTAGCTAAGGAATGGCCAGCGAGTCGTCAGTGCTTGGGGTGCTGCTACAATATACACATCAGCAACTTATATTTACGATGTTCTCTTGGAAGAATCCGTCCCTTGAAAAATCACTTTAAACCAGCAGACCTTATCAGTTGGTCTCAATTGGTTTAAGCTGGTCTGCAGCTATACATATAGTGGTGACTAGGTTAAGTACACCAACTGTAATAGTACAGTAACTACTTACAAAGCATAACTAACATATCATTTCAGATACTGAAAAGATCTGGAATTGGACATGTACTATATATGGTTAAATTGTCGTAACTTAAGCAACAAGTGCCACGGCAGACATTTTTTTCTAAGAAAAAAAGATTTGGATCGAAGAAACACAACCTACTACGTAAGTATACGTGACAGGATGAATCTGAGAAAGATAACACTATACATATGACATTATATAGTCTATATGTTTGCGTTTACAAGACAAGTATTCCACTCCCAAAATCTCAAGACACAGCGGATAGCAGAGCACAGTGAATTATTTAGGATAATATGAAATATTCTATGAAAGAGTTTTACGTTTCGTATTCCCATACAAATCAAAAAAGATCACAGAATTACTAAGAGCCTGGCGGGTTTCCAGTCGCGTCTCTGTCCATTGAAGAACAACAGCTGCACCTTACATTGTGACTCTCCCGAAATATTCTCCGAATGGTCCATGGAAGCTTTTCATACGGAAGAAAAGTGACTGCGATCATCAATGAGGAGAAGCTTTCCGTCTCGGCGTGTTGTGCGATCATAAGCCGCGTCGGTCTTCTTAAAATGCCCCCATTATTCCCATACAAAGACAAGTTGTCCACATAAAGTCAAAATGAGAACTCGGAGCTGGTTCAAGCGGCACCACTGTTAATTCCTAGGCTTTTCGCTTATTTCCGTAAAGCCTCCACAACACAGTACGCTCCTTTTTGTACATTCTCATCGGATAATAAGTTGGTCCGGGATGTAAATGTTGAGCCAAATTAGTGTAAAAGTATCCCTTGGCTTAACTGGCTCCGTTAAAACACGCCGGCACCGTTACATACTAATTTGGAAGTATCCCAGTAGGTTACATCACCATAAGCGTTTTTATTAGACAAGGCGAACTTTTACCGTTTCCTTGACTTGGCGCAGGTTGCTTTGGTGGAAGTGAAAGGAGACTTCTGCTTTTCACTGACGCGTTTTACTTGGCCGATGATGTCATCGACGCAAGGCTGAACCCAAGTTTCCTTTTTTCCCCCTGAGATGCAAAAGACTTAAACGTGCGAAGTAGTCAAATGGTTAAACCGATGCATCTGTTCTTCGAAATAGTTCTGCACATCATAACGGGAGATCATAAACGTTTAAAAGCACGGCATCAGTTCCTGGAGTGATTTTTTTTTTTTGGCCCCGAGACCGTTCTAATATCAGAAAGCAATCACGGAGAACTTGCATAAATCTACAAATTGCGATGTATTTTATACAATACAACTAGTAGACCAGTTTTTTTAAAAAAACACTGATAAATACCTATTGCTCTGATAACATTTAGGCTTACCAGAAATGACAACCCACAAAATATAGGAAATAAAAAAACAGCCTATTGTATTAAACAGGTATATAGTGGAACGAACTAATATTACGTTCGGCAGATAGATCGCGGTTACTCAAGCTACAATTAGGGAATCAAATAATTTAAAGACAACACTTGAGTCACACTGGATACATTTTCGAAGGACACTGTTACTCAGATTTTGATGTGACAGATGTTGTATTCCCGTCCTCAGGGTGTTTACGTCTCTAGTCTAATCTTGTTCTCCTGTATGCATTTTCTTGCAAACAACCACGGTCGATTCCACTGCCTGTGAATTTCTGCAGCGTTCACAAGTTGGCACCAAATCCTCCTATTCCAATAGCCAGAATATTAAACATTTTACGCCTTGAATTTCAGCGGTTGCGCTGGTAATCCCGAGGGCGCGTAAATTGGAATTTATGGCACCGAATAAAAAAAATCTTATATGCTAATCGCCCAAAAGTAAGGGCAGCCATAGGTAACCGCTATTTATAATCTATTTACAAAACACTTTGAGTTGGGGCATGCGCTAGAGCAAACATCGTTAAAGACGGGGAAAAAGACGAAATAAATTTAAAACAACTTTATTGTTAATTTACCCCACCCCCATATAAAACATACGTTCATCTACACCCACACTCGTCCACCACCATGTCCTCATAATGCCTCAAGACCACGTTGTCATTGTTGTCGTAATAAAGCATAGAAATCGGGGACAATTTGATCGGGACGCAGCAGGGCTGCGGCGTCCCCTTCGGATTGAAGGAATGAACCAGGGTCTGCAATATGGCATGATTGGTCCCATTTAAGCTTTCGCTCAGAGGAAAGGGACACTCTCCGTGACAATAGTTAGCCATGTAGCCCTGAGGCGCGATGATCCAATCTTGCCACCCGACATCCTTGAAGTCGATGTACAAGCGCCTGGCTTTGCACACGCTGCTGGGCGTCACGGGCAGATGCTGCGCACTCCTCCTCCTCCTCGATCTGCACTGCAGGGGGTTTAGAGACACTGTCACCAAGGACGTGTGCAGCTCCGGGACCATCTCCAAGCCATGCAGCATGGGGTTTACGGAGTTGGGGTGGAGCGCAATAATAAAGCCGAAGTTCCTGCCCGGTTTCCTCCAGGACTCTGCGATCTCAGTCAGGTTCAGGGTGACGGAACCAGGGATTAGTTGAATCGACCGAGAGAGCAGGAGCTTCCGACTAGATTCGTCACGTACCCCTTTTAACGCAGTCTTTAACACCTTATAGAGGTACATGCTAAATATCTCTACGCCTGCTTGTGGAAAGTGATAGAAGGGATGTTTGAATTTTATTTCCAATTGCGCCAGAGTCAGCTGTTCCACCATCTCAAGCACAGATATGTTGAAGAACATGTGTTTCTCCACACAAGTTGGGCACTGGCCATTCGGGCCAGAGAATAACCCTCCTATGTATAAAAAAAAATAATAATAATTGCACACCATTTAGGACCATTTACATTAGACGTTGAAATGCATCATAGCTGAATTAGTCAATTCCAATAGCATTAATCATAATTATCGAGGTAAGTAAGCAACAATTATCCGACCTTGATCTTGAAGGATTCGCACAATATTTCCTTGGACACCAAATTCGGGTACAGTACAGGGATCGTTTTGATGCGGCTCGGACTCTCGGGCTTTGCTTTTCCTGAAGATCTTCCACAGGACTGAAGGTACCGGGGCATGATGCATTGGCTTCGGTCGGCTTGAAAGACCAAGCGCGTTTAAAAACAATCGCTCCTGCACGACGTCCGTGCTTTCAGAACAAGCAGCCCCCAAAAATAAAACCGCGAAAACACAAATTTTTAGATTAGTCATTGCAGAAAAGGCGCACACCCAAGCACTTCGCATTTTCAGACCCTTATTTCCGTTATATTGCGCAAAATGTTATCCCTCGTGTAACATTTCTTTAAACTGAACCAACCAGCGGTCGCAGCTGATTTATTAACAGGTGCGAAAAGTTTGTTTCTGTTTCCCCACGTGTAGCTACTTAATAAAGACTCAAAAGCGGTGACCATTTCAAATCGTATAAAGGAGGCGGAATCAGTGGGTCAATGCTACGTTAACAGGATTAGATGGTGTAACGAGGTGTACATTTTCTGAATTTATTTGTTATTAGGTGATTCGTGGAGAGCAATTTCGAGGTTTAAAATATGAACATTAAACCGGTTACTGTCGGACATCTTGCAGTTTAATTTGTTTTTTAATCGATAAAGATAAATCAGTAAAAATAAATGTAGAATTCATTTATGTGTTAAGGTAGCCTTTGCTTGAATACTTTGATCAAACACTTAAAACGGTTGCGTGCTTGTCACGGAAATATTTGAAACAGCTGGCTGGTCATCGCGGGGGGGGGGGGGGGGGGGGGGGGGGGGGGGGGGGGGGGGGGGGGGGGGGGGGGGGGGGGGGG
>JAODKC010000028.1:19237792-19273150 GCA_026777985.1 Mormyrops attenuatus
CCCCCCGCCCCCCCCCCAGTATCTATCATTTAGTATTTTGCACAGTTATTACCAATAATGTACTCATGGAGATCAAGTATTGCAATCGTTACAGTTTCATTTAACAACAAGGCCCAGGTGTCATCCTGTCGAATTCCCAATTTCCATCTTTCTGATCAGTGATACATGCCTCTTTGAACCAAATCCTGTCAGGATATATGTTCCTTTTTGGAAGAATTTCAAAACAATTCCATATTGTCCCTTGGGCAATAGGATGCATAAATGCAATTATTGCGGCAAAGAGATCTTGCGCTCTACAGTGTGGGACAGGCTCCAGGCCACCCTTCTGAATAACAGGTTTGAAGATGGATGAATGGATTGATTGAATAATCAATGACGGGCCAAATGAGGATTTCCTCTTTTTAAAATACATACATTCCCCTGCAATCACACTCATTCATCACCATGTCCTCAAGTTTTCTCAAGACCAAGAGGTCGTTGCCGTCCGAATCAAGAACACAAGTCATAGAAAAATTTGATCGGGACACAGCGCGCCTGCGGCGTCCCCTTCGGATGGAAGGAATGAACCAGGGTCTGCAATATGGCATGATTGGTCCCATTTAAGCTTTCGCTCAGAGGAAAGGGACACTCTCCGTGACAATAGTTAGCCATGTAGCCCTGAGGCGCGATGATCCAATCTTGCCACCCGACATCCTTGAAGTCGATGTACAAGCGCCTGGCTTTGCACACGCTGCTGGGCGTCACGGGCAGATGCTGCGCACTCCTCCTCCTCCTCGATCTGCACTGCAGGGGGTTCAGAGACACTGTCACCAAGGACGTGTGCAGCTCCGGGACCATCTCCAAGCCATGCAGCATGGGGTTTACGGAGTTGCTTAAAGTTTTGGGCAATTTGTCTCAAAATGTAATCATTTCCAGTGCGGCAGCCATAAAATAACTCGGCAAAGTTTGAAATACTGTCTAGATTGATTACACCTATGGGCAAGAGAAGCTTTTGGCTTCATACCTCTCATTTGCACATTAATTAATCACAAATACATCATCCCTTACAGTGTTGGGCTCTGTGCTGCCTAGGATAGGATCCAGGCCTTTCTAGTGACCCTGACTTACATAAGCAGTTAGAAGATGGATGGATGGATGGATGGATGGTTGGATGGATAATCTAGGAGTAGCTAGAAGTTTGAACAGTGAATGTAACAAATGCCAGGAAGTTAGCTGACGTTTCTTAAAATACTGTTAGTGTCACTTTCTCTTCACTTGCTACTCAGGTTTTGTTTGGAATAACATACAGTGGGAAATGTTGACTTCGTTATCTGTCGCCTCCATAAACAATTCGAAATCAGTGTAAAAATCTCAACATTCTAAGGATCTACACCTCACGTTTCACACTGATCCAAGCTGTAGCAGTTGTTCAGTGCTGTATTTGACATGTGCAACTGTGAGTGTCTTAGGACAGTTGCTATATGATGTGAGACGCGGGATAGTGCGGTAAAAGTGGGACCCGTCAGACCCTAGTTGCATGTCAGTGAAGAGACAGCAAAGTTATTATGAACTTCAGTCTCCCAAAAGCCACCTTTGGTTTCTGAAGAAATTGCATGCATGGTTCTTTGTGATAGGAAAAAAGGCAAAAAAAAGGTCTACATGAAATATATTGAAGTACATGAAGTCAGGTCTCCGTCTGTGAGAAGAATGAGAATGGAGCTGGAGTATTCACTATTACGGCTCTCAGGACGGCTCTTCAGCATCCTCACTCCTTCCAACACTGCACTGGGGAACTGAAGATTTTCATTATTATGCAGTTCATTTATATGTGCCTGGGAGTAAAGTCACAGTAATGTTTTATTCATGTGTTGATATGTTTCTTATACATGAATCGAATTAAGAATGCATTTTAAATTCCATTTCTCTTCCTGGAGTTGAAATTGAAATTGGAATGGCTCGCTGCTATAGGAAAAAAGAATTGGAATTGATTTGGAATTACAGGGAACTAAATTCCAAGAAATTTCACTTCTAAGATGTTGTCTTGATTTCCTAAATATTATACATGTAAAACTAAATATTTAATAAAGATTACAAATACGTTTGAGCATAATTTATGTGTTACAAGTTATGCAAGATAATTTATCCACCTACTATTATTTTTTGCAGTGCAAAAACATGAATCTGTGCTTTGTTCAAATTGCACATTGTCTAGAATAATTACATTGTTTTGCATAACCCAGAATCCAAGCAGTAATGTTTCATGATCTAACTAACTGTGCCTAAGTTAAAATTGTGGTAGTGGGAATTCTAGCCCTAGCAATATACCAAAAAGCTCAAACACTTCTTGCTGAGTACATTTAAATGACTTTTTGGCAGTTCATGCCATTGATGTTAATTTAATATGGTGTGCTAGTTTTTAAATGTATTTAAACACTCGTGTATCAGTCACCGCCATGAGTGGTTCATTAAAAATCTAAATTTACTGCAACCCAAGAAGTCAGCAGTAGTTTTTTCCACCCATTGTCCTACTTGGCAGCCTCGCCTCATATATATATATATAGTCAAGCCACCCTACCTAAGAATCACCCTTTGATTTGGGCCTATTGACATCATAGACAATGAACAGGTCGCCATTCGTCCCACAGCCTGGGCCTCGCTGTCACTGCTGCTTTGTGGGAGCAGACTGCACTTTGGCCTGGGAGAGGGAGAGGCAGGCAGACAGCATGTAGTAAGTCATCACCCTTCCTGGTAAATTAGGTATACAGTTGGATGTATAACCTGCTGTTTGTCACACCTCCAGGAATGCCTTTGTAAGAGATTCACATTTCAAGATTTTTGACTTCCGTCCCTTTACTTATTTCATTAACGTAACAGAGTTAAGACAATACACAGTATCAACACAATACCATCAGCAAAGGTCGCCAATTGGACCAACAGTGTTATGCTAACAGGGGTTACAGGCCAGGTGGGCTAGACGCAGGACTAGACCTTCCTTCCTCGAAGTTTCATTGACAGTGCCTGTACATCTCCAGAGTGTCTCATGGGATCCCTGATAAACCTCTTCTGCATCCACACATACTTGCAGTAACACTCAATACTGATAATACTAGCCTGCTTTTGGCTCTGGGAACTGTGTTTTCTAGTTTTTAACTGTCCTCCGAAAGCACTATTGGAAACTCAACCTTTCAGCTACCTCCTTTGATATCTTCCTCAGCTCCGTTCCTGTAATACCAACATTCCTCAGTAGATGCTGTGCCAGGCATTCTCACAAAGTGGCCCAATGGTGTTATTTGTCTTATGGCCAGAGGATTCGAACCCATAACCATCCAGATATATGTCAAGATCCCTTTCAAGCCACGCAGCAATTTCATCATATGATGGTCAAAATTGATAATTATGGTTATTGTAGATGATATTATAATATCTGGCAGTTAACAGTTTAACGTATAGGGAAGTTGTATACCCTTCAAACTGGCTATGAAAAGTTACTTCGTACTGACAGTGTGGTACTGATGACCTTGGCCAACTCTTTGGAAATAAGTTCTCTACAGGTGTCCAGGAAGCGGATCCTCTGCTGCTCATGTACCTGCACTTCAGTCTGCCGTATAAGAGATGTGGATCAAAACTGTAGGTACTGTTCGGCAGCCCAAGAGGATCATAATAATACTATACCATAGCCGTATTGCCCGCATGTCGTCATTACGTCTATGCACCTTGAAATCCTTGGATACCGTGGGTTCCCCTCTTTGGGCTCATACTGCCCCAGGTGCAATTTCAGGAACTCCTCATAGGTGAGTTCAAAGGTCACACTTTACTGTGTGCTGTTACTGTCACTGAGCTTTTGAACTCCTCAAGTGGATGTCCAACTGCACTAAGACACACAGAACAGCAACTAATCAGCTTCCAGGAATGAACTCTTCATCGCCAATACTTCCTTAGACATCCAAGCACCATCCTTACAACTAGACATCGATGGAGAAATTTAATTGATAGTATCATTAGTAATAGACAATGGAAGAGCCCCGTCTCATAGCAAAGACATGGCCCAGATAAGATTACAGAATGAATTATGAACTAGTCAAGCTTACTAAGTACAGCAAAGCCTTCCAAGAAATTACCTGGAGAATATACACATTGCGTTAAAGGAAAACATCAGAAGCCAATTTCACGAGGCTGGACCTACTTGACAGTGTGGACAGAGTGATACATTCTGAGAAAAGACTGGTGAAAATGAGAATCTGAGGAAAGAGTGGTGAAAAAGACAGAGCCAATGAAATCAAACCGGATGACAGAAGGTACATTAGAAGCTGCAAAGAGAAGCCAACGTCAGGAGAGATAAAGATCTCGTACAAGTGGAGAACAGCAGAAGACTACCAAGAAAGACAAATATTACAAAAAGTTATTGGAAAAAATAAACAAACATTGAAAAACATGGATGTTTTTCTATGAGAGTAAAAAAAAACTTTGTGTGGGTCTGCTGAATGACATCAATGGGCAAATAATGACTGATGGAAGGAAAGAAGATCAAGCAGATATGGAAGGATAACACAGAAGATCTCCATAGCAAACACATCCACGGCCAACTGATCAGATAGGCCTGAATTATTAATGATACATACAAATATTATTTATGTCAGCATTTTTATTACAAACTCATAGTCTCTCACAATGATTTGTCAATGACAAAATCAATTAATTGGCAGACGAAACGTTTTTTAAAGAAAAAAACTACAGAAATATGACAAGCAATGGAAGAAGAATCAAAGTGTTGACATTATTGCAGAAAAATCATCTTGAAAACAGCCTGGTGGCCTACAGATTGGAAGAGATGATTGGAAGAGATGATTGGAAGAAAAGGATTATGCTAAAGATCATTCAGTTCAAAGTAAATCATAGGGAATTGCCTGATGTATGTGTAAGAAGAAGAAGATACATCATTGCTAATAAAAATACTCACTCTAATAAAGGCAGAGAATATGTTCATAAACTGAATAGGTTTATTTTTCTCAGTTAACAAGTTGTATATTTGTGAAGAAAATCAATGATTATACAGCAGATATTTAAAACTTTGGTAATAAACTTATGTATCTACTGTGACACTAGACTAGTTAAAATAAGTATGGATACAAATGGCAAAGTAGCTGAAAAAGCAATGATATATTTACTAGAGCAATGTGACAAGATTGAATTCCCTCAGGATAAGTCTCGTGGAGAGGGAAGATTCACCCACAACATGAATGGGGGGGGAGGGGCCACATCAGCCCATGGTAAATTTTGATTAACAAAAATATCGCGGTATAATGAAAATATTACCTACCCACCATGTTCTGCCCACCATAAATCTCACAGAGTTCTCCGCAATAAATTTTACCTACCTTGCCAAACTGCTATTGATAAAATGTGCCAAGTGGGGGTGACAAAAAAAGCTTATTCATAATATATGAACGTATTCATGTTCATACGAATATTCAGTAATTATCTTGCGCTACACAGTTTGATAATCACTGACCAGTACAATGTTCCTGGAATACGGAATACGTTTAGATGGCCCAGATGGCTGTGTTCACAAGATGGCTTCTGTAGCCTGTTGCTTCAATTTAGTGGTGATGCTCATCCATATAAGGATTTTGTAATCAAATCCATCAAAGGTCACATAGAGTACACAAAGTAACAAAATCAAAGAGAGTTATCATGTCTGCATGGTCAAGCACCTTCTGCAGTCACCCTTCCGCCACAGTGGTGTTGCCTTAATAGCGATCTGAGTAGTTCATCACTTACACAATCCCTCTGCAAAGTTTGAAAAAACGTCATCAAATACTTTTTGAGTTATTGAGAAAGTGTCAGTGGTGGTGGAATGGTCCCAAAACCATATGTCCTCTCTGTATTCCACAATTAAATGTAGAATTCATTTAGGTGTTAAGATATGTCTGAATACTTCATCAAACACTTAAAAAAGTTGTATGCTTGTCACAGAAATATTTGAAACACAGCTGACTGGTAATACTTTTTGTATTTTTGTTAGCAAAAATTATTTAAAATATTGCACAATTCTTACCATTAAGGCACCCAGGAGATCAAATTTCGCAATCGTTTCAATTTCATTTCTAATAACAGGGTCCTGTCAAATTCCCTATTTCTATCTTTCTGATCAGTAATACATGCCTCTTTGAACCAAATCCTGTAAGGATATATGTTCCTTTTTGGAAGAATTTCAAAACAATTCCATATTGTTCCTTGGGCAATGAGAAGCATAAATGCAATTACTGCTGCAAAGATATCTTGTGCGCAACACTGTCTGGGATAGGCTCCAGGCCACCCTACTAGTTAAGTGGTTGGAAGATGGATGGATGGATGGATCCATGATATGTTCCAATAAACTCGTCAAATAAATGAAACGACCAAGCAACCAGCAACTGAACCTTCAAATGAACCAAAAGATTTCCTAGGCCTAGACATCCGTAGCAATGAACCTAGCAGTTGCTCGCTAATTTAAGTATTCTCTTACAGTGCATGTTTTTTCTTTAACAGCACAATAAAGGCTGGTTTTACTCTAGAAACCATAGAATTTACCTGAGGCACAGATACTAGTGAATAATCCCACATTCAGGTCATAATGCAACATTATAAACCGTGCGAAATTAGCTGGTTGTTATCTCATTGTGAATGATATTACCAATTGAATAATTTCATTATATTCTACGTTTTAAGATCACAGCCAGCTTATTTGGACATAAACCAGTCAGACCTGTAGCCAGAAATAAATTTAATGGGGTGTCCGGCATCCTCCTTAGTAGATTTTATCCACTTTTACTACTTGGCTACATGCCTGAGTACTTATCGTACTTATCGTTCATTTTTTTATCATAAAGTTTATTGTTGAAGTTGATAAAATATCTACATTTATAGTTTACATTTTATCATTTGTTTCATATGAGAACACCACCACCACAATCTATTTCAGAAAATCCATCAGTTCAGCAAGCGGCGGATATGAAAATAGGCCTATGGCTGACAAAATGAAATAATGAGTACGTCATGTAATACGAATATCGCACACCTTGGCGTGGGTATTGTTAAAAAAAATCTGACATCACAGTTGTAGAAAATATAGTAACAGCTACTTAATGTCTTTAAATAGCTTTTTATTGTTCCAGCAGACCCTAAACATAGCAGGGCCTAATCATGTTTTCTAACTACAGTGTGAAACTTGCTTTTTCATCTGGCACATTCCTGAAGTCAACAGTAAATTTACTGACAAGACGCAGCAGATCAATCTATTAACTCCCCTTGCTGTTAACAGCTCATTGGCTAAGGTCTCTGACTGCATTCCACTGCATTTCCTAATGTGGAACCAACTATTTAACTTGCTGGTGTCCAGGGAATACTGAGAATAATATCGGTGATGATTTCGAGTAGAGTTATTATGTTTTTGATTAGGCCTACAATTAAGGACCACTCACTGCCTGTTTATTAAGCTTATGAATTATGCACACTGTGGGAATATAGCGCATTAATTCAAAGATTGTATTTTAAGAGAAATAAAACATTTTGCAACTTGTAGTACTGCAATTTTTGTCCACTATTATACATTAAAAGACTGAATAATGTTTTTCTTATACAGAGTAAACATTAGTTTTCTGTTCTATCCCCGTTTTCACCTAAGATACACTGTGCTCTCAAAAATATTCCCGAGCATATGTGCTGAATTGTAAATAGCATTCACATTGCAAATAAAAAAAGATAAAAGAGAAGATAAGTATCAAAATGTGCCCCAAAGGTAAGGAATGTGCTGCTCTGAAATTTTCCCTGCCAAGACAACTGCTTGCTTTACACAGTGCAGGTCGCAAGCTGGGCGCCCTGCAGATAAATAAGTGAATACCTGTAAATACTGGAAATTGGCAACGTGCAAGTGACTAACAAGCCTTTAAACGAAGCTGCTAACCGCTAACCCTATCCTCACGCCTGCTTAGCCACATGGGTTGTTGCGTTTATATATTCATAATTTACACTGTAACAAATGCATATCACAGCCTTGCAGTCACACCCATACAGCTTGTCGCTTTTGTCTCGCTGATCTGTATTTATTGGAACTGGACCTGCAGCTCATTCTTTTGCTTTTTTTCCAGCTTAGGATATATGCATCAGAGAGCCTTAACGGGCAAGGCAGAACCAGAGCAGGGGCCAACAGGTGTACGATTTACAAGTAGACGGTGGTGCGATTGTGTACAGCCACCAGAGAGAGAATGGTTTCGCATGGAAAATGAGAGTTAGAACTTCTAAAGTTCTCCAGATGATGCCAAAGCCACATTTGTCAACACAACAGAATATATACTTGCCTCAGGGAAGAAGGGAGGTGGAATTGGGTATTACTTGTTGACACTGACAAAAAAAGATTATGAAGGACAAATAGGAAAGTGTCAGGTAAAATTCTATTTCATTGAAAATACTCATTCAGCATACATTTGGACATCTGTCTACCCTCACCTTATGTGTCACACTGAACAGAATGCGTGAAAAAAAAACATACAAAACAAGCATTTAAAAGAAACTCTGATTTTGCATGCGTCACATTAGTTCCCTGTTCGACAAGATCAGTCTTTATGTTTGTGTTATTTTTTCACTGTTCTGGAAATTTTTAGTACATGTGAAATGAAAAATATGTCAGCTTGCAATATAATTGTATTCTTTAGGCTAATATGTAACTTAAGTGTACTTAAAAGTATAGGTTTCAAACGCAGATGTGACATAAGCTATTATGTGAACTGTTTTTACAGATACAATGAACATCTGTCTGGAAAACATTATCTTGTTTCAGAGTAACAGCCGGGCCACAATCTTTTCCAAGGTTCTTATATTTCACTTTATTATAATTTCTTCTTGAAAAAAGGAAACGAAAGTTCACTTAGAGTCAGTTAAATATAATCCCATACACCACTAAATAATACAGTGTGTGTGTTCCTTCCTGTGTATGCCAATATATCACTTGGTTTAATTTAAATTGGTAATATAGTTTTAGAAATGGTTTTGTTGCCAAAACGTGGAATTAGATGTTCTAAGCAATAGCATAGCATAATGGCATAATGTTTGGGACAAAGACATTTTTTAATATGCTTCTGTACTCCAGTCTTAGATTTGTGTCACATGTAAGTAAAGGGCACATTACATTTCACTCTCTCTCTCTCTCACTCTCTCTCTCTCTCTCTCACACACACACACACACAGACACAGCCATGTTTATATTAATATCTTTATGGGGGCTCTGCATTCATTTCTATGGGAAAAACCCTAATCTGAACAACAACAACCTTAACCCCTACCCAGCCCTAACCTTAACCATAAGTAACTTTTGACATTTTTAGTTTTTTTTATTGCAGTCACAGAGTTTTATAAAATTGAGTTTCCCATTGTGAGAATCAAAGAAATGGTCCCACAATGCCAAGATGACAGGTTTACATGTGTGTGTATATACATATATATACATACACACATGACCCCACCCCCACCCCCACCCCACACACACACACACATACACGTGCACATGTATATTTGTCACTATTTAGACATTTATTTTAAATCACTGTATTTACTCTTCTATCATAATTATTTAATTTATAGTACAGAAAAGCCCAGGGTGACATTGTGGCTTTGTGGTTAACATGAAAGCCTCACAGTGCCAGGGTTGTGGGTTCAGTTCCTACCCCTGTAGGTGGGGTTTATGTGCATGAGTTTTGTTCTCTTATTCTAAGTGACCTTGTGCCTCTGAATTGGCCATAAAGCGTGTGCCTTGTGATGGACTGTCACTACATCCTGGGTGTCCCCTACTTTGTGCCCTTTCCTATCTTGCGATAACCTACAGGCACACTTTAAACCCTTATTGAATAAGTAGTTATGGATATAATAGTCTGCAGTAGCCAATATGATTTCCCCAAATCACATTATGATTAAAGTTGTCCATTTTGATTAGATATTTCATTCTCGCCTTACAATTACAAACTTCTTCACCATGCAATATCATCAGCCCACAGTTGTAACCTGCAAAGTTATCTTTTTTTCATCATTTAGCTATGACTGCTACATTTTTACTGTTAGCAGGGGTTGTCTTAACTCTGGCACTTCGAGGTTGATTCGCATAATGAAATGCATATCGCATAACATTTCAAAATGCTGCGAGTTCCTGTGTTTATGGTATCCAGACATGCAAAGATGATAGGAAACAAGGTGAGTGTGTTAGAACGAATGACTTATTGTTTATTGTTCGAGTGCCTAATGCTGAATAATGGGCATTGAGCTTTCTTATTTCGTGAAAGTATTGTTTCACCATAATAGCAGCACTGTGGACAAACAAATGAAATTCAGTCTCTTGGGATCAAGGTTTTTGATGGTTGTAGTGCAAAGGAAACAACAGCTGAGTGCAGGAATCTATATTATCGCTGTTCTCTTAATTACCGCATTCTCTAATCCTCAAAACTACCAATTAAAGTGATTGTGTGATGATGGATTTTTAATATTTTCAGATGCAGAGAAAAATAGACATTCCTAAATAATATGCAAATGCAAGTCCACAGCTCTCAATTTCTGTTTAGCATCTTTGTCAACTGCTAAATTAGACATCTCAATATACCAGAAAACTTCCAAATAGCTTTTTTTAAATCTCACTATAACGATCAATAATCAATGAAGGACATTACATTCAGTCTCAAATTCAACAAAACGACAGCAATCAAGGTTTTCATTAGTGGCATTAATGGTTTGATTCTCTCAATTCAATTAATATAAATTTACTTGAAAACATGAGTGGTTACATATCAATCCTTGTCAAATGACCATGTCTAACCCTTCCCATTGGTTATTTGAAGTGATTGACAGCCTCTTCTCTTCCCACTCAATGTGGGTTTGAAAGTCTCATCTTCTTAACCAAGTTTTACATTGTCTACCCGATATCTGTGGCCTTGACAGTTGACATTTACGATAGACAGGCCTCACCATTATACTCTGTCAAGAGCGTGACACCCAACTTATTTAATTTTATTTTATTTGAGGTCCAGTAACCTTGTTATGCCAAGGGGAAGATTTAGATTCATTTTGATTTATTATAAACGTTAATCCCATTAGTATTTGTACGACATGTCTGTATTTTTAATTAAAATTATATTAAATAAATCACGAAGTAAATAAGTCATTTCTGTGTGTCACTTTTTTTCCTTGAACACATCAAGGTTAGACACACCTTGTTGAATCACAGACTTAAATGTCTAACAAACACAGGGAAATTAGACTAAGCCCCTTAATGGGTGTTACATGGACACAACTGTTTCCCTTGTAATCTCAGAGTTGGGGCAATGGTACAAATTAGGTAACAAAGCAAACTTGAATATTATTAGAATTAGCTGATTTGTCAGTCTCAGATTCTTGCATAAATATTCTACCTTGTCTAATATACTGAAATATTTAATCAAACTCCATAATCTACTATAAATTTGTTATATTATTATGTCAATTTAGGGGAGACCTTAAATTTTCTAAAATATTAATCAATGGTTGTGATAAATGCCAAGATATTTCAAGATTGAAAGACACAGTTACTCCGGCACTAATACATTAAGCAGTGGTGGCTAATCATATCTGCAAGGCGCCAGTGTGTATGCAGGTTGGTGGATGGTGTTAAAAAATTCATCACCTTCAGATACTATAGAGGTCTATTTTCTAATAATCCACCTGGCATTGCAAATGTCAGCGGTTATTCACAAAAAAAAAATAGAAAACATACAAAAGCACACAAACATGGACCATTACAGCTTTTCTGAATTGTTAAAACACTATTACCCCATTCTGGGAACCAAACGTGCAAATCCAAGTCACCCTTTCTTCCAAAACTCTAAACACATTCTTCACATCTATCCATTTTCTATACCCACTTGTCCTTATTCATCAAAATACATTTCGCACCGTGGTGAACTTTGACGCAAGATGGAAAATACAGGCTGCAGCAAACTAAACACAGTCAGCACACAGTAGCCCTCATTTACTATTTTTCAGACTTGATAAAGCAGATTTCCTGAAACCTTCCATCATTTTCTCAATACAGTAAACATTAATCCCAGTCAAACTACATTCACAAAACCTTTTACTCATCTTGAAAAATCAAACAATCTACTCAAACCTATTTCATCTTTGCCTAAAACTAAAAACTACTTTCAGATCACACACAAAGCCGGTCGATACATAAACCCTACTGAGAAGTCATTATACACTACAGCCACAAATTGAAAACACTACCAGTCAAAACTGCTCCAGGCACATGCACAGAATCATGTATACTGTGGATATGGTCTGTCACATGTTGAGTAGTAATGGAAACCAACTGTATATAGTTTAAAAAATGTGTTCTGTATGTAGGGCAATATGTTATATTTGCAGTATTCGGCACTCCAAAGAATGTTACTGTAAAGGACAAAGTAAAAAAATCCAAATGAACGACACATTCAAGTAATAAATTGTGCAACTATGTACTAAGTCAAAGTCAAGGAAAAATATCCAGTCTGCCTCATCATCATGTCTCAGGGCTGGGACAGGAAGTGATCTTCTGCATCTCAGACAATGTGGTACCTTGCTAGAGATGTATCCTTTGTTGTGACTCACTCATACCTTGATATTGAAATTCACCTCACCTACGGCACTTGCACTCTCCTACTGGCACGTGTTCAATAGTCACTTGTAGTTTTCTTCACATGTGTAGAAACATATACTTTGGCCCGACTGTGTGTGTGAACTGAAAGCGGTTTTTGGTCTTGGGTTTGGTTTGATAATCAGGTTTTGTGATGGATGGATGGATGGATGGATGGATGGATGGATTTATATATGGATGGATGGATTGATAAATGGATGGATGGATGGATGGATGGATGGATGTTTTGAGAAAGTATTGGCTTGCTTCACACCTTCTCTCTCAGGGAACTAAGCTTTCCTAAAAGAAAACGACCATCAGATATTTATATATATTTACAAACTTGTGTATTAGAATACACAAGCTATCCATTCCACTATAACCTATGATAACAGTGGAACATTGGGACGGTGGTAAGATAAAGATGTCAATTAAGAAATCATCCTTACCAAATCTTACTTGGATCAACCTTTCTCCAAACTCCAGTGTAAATTCAGTTAGATCTCCAAAACATTTATTTTTGCTGCCACTTTCCTGCAGATGTTCTTGTGCACGTCACTGCATTTTAATATATTCCTGCAGATGCTCTTGTGTGCACCTCACTGCATTTTAATATATTCCTGCAGATGCTCTTGTGTGCACCTCACTGCATTTTAATGTATTTGCATGCATTTATTTAGCAGACCTTTTCTTCGACAGCGTGATGTACAAGTGAAGTTTTTATATTTGTCATATTTCTATACTATTCTGCTGTTTTTTTTTTTTTTCTTCCTCCCGTCACGACAAATCCTAGCGCAGGTAAGATACTTACTATTGATGCATCAGAAGTTGTGCTAAACCTTTCCGGCTGTCCGGACGAAGGGCTCACTGTGCTACTCTGTACTATCGGCTCTTTTTATGGTTAATTTCTGTTCAGTGCAAAATACTTAACGCTTCCTCTTCAGCTATAGGCATTGCCGTGTGCAAGCTGCTTTTGAACTGATCTTGCAATAACGGAGTTAATTTTTCCTACCTTGTTTTTTTTTTCTTTTTTACTTTTAGTCTGCTTTTGGTCTATTTAATGAGTAACATGTCTGAAAATAAAAAGGTCTATAGTATTTAACAGATTTTACAGATTAACTCAAAGCCTAATATTTTTGCAATTGAAGTTGCGTAGACATTTTTCTTCATTTCAGACTTCTTTAGTTGACCAATAGCATAATTATGATAATAAAAAATAACTCATATAAAATCACGATATTTTTAACAATAAGAAAGCATATAGGCTAGAAAACCCAGTTGCTGATTAAAGGTACCCTCCACCATCATCCGCAGTAACATTTTTGCAAAAACCCATTTATCTGTAGAAGCATTTCATGGTACTAAGTTCTCCAAATCTGACGTTTATCATCATCATTTGAAGGTCTGAAATCATACAGATCTCAGATTGTTGCCACAGGAAACAGGATGTGTATCCACACCTGAGCAAAAGGAAAGGTATGAATGGCACAAAGCAGATTTTAACTTGCGATGGGGATGGCGATATGCTGCTCTGATCTTGTTTTGTCTACCGCGTTTGATGTAGGCCGACATGTTTTTAGTGTCTTCTTTCAAAACATATTTGTAAATGCCTCAACATTCGCAGCCTAACTTATAACTATCATGAGACCTTTTGAAACCTTTTCTGAATCATCCCTTTAATCAAAATTTATTTGGAAATATATTCTAGATTCTGATTATACAGTACTTGAAAGAGAACTAGGTAATAAGGATACTGTTTACCCACAAACACAGATCGCCAGGCACCTATTGGGCAGATAAAAGTGGTTGTATGGCATGAAAGCAGCATTCTTAAAAAAAAACTAGTAATATTTGATAAAAACATGTCTTTTTTCCCCCTCTCAGGTCCCGACTATCCCAGAGCCACTCGTCTCAGACTTCAATGGGATCTTATACAGAACTCCGAGTCATTCGTGCTGAGTGCCAGACCGTTTGCTCCATTCCAGATAACTTTTTTTTTTTCCTTGTCCTGCAAACCCTGAATTCTAGGGTTACAGTCCAGATAGAGAGACACAGGTTGACAGAGAGGAAAATTTACCTGGCAAATCCAATGAGGGATGCAGTTATTACAACCCGATGACTGACAGAAAAAAAAGGAACCGTGTCTGGTTGACTGGCTCTTAACAAAAACAGCAATAAACTGGGTACGAAACAACAGATTCAATTGATTTATAAACTATTCACCCCGTTTTTGTGCCTCTCCTAGATTTATAGAGAAGTAGCAGCATAAGAGAGAAAACAATGCAGTGATGATTGGTGTCCCATTCCACACAAACACATGAAAGAACAATATAGGTACTTGCTAGATCTATAGTCTAGATTTATAGGAAACCTAATTAAATCATTTCTTTCTGTGCTTTAATCTATTAGGGTATGGCAATACTGAGTTTCCATGATAATCCCGAAAGCTATGTGTCGCTATATTCTACTTCATTCTAGTGGTCTAACTATGTGGCAGTAAATTGAGCTCCTGCATTTAACGTAGTTTGCCTGTTGAATTGTGCAGACTGTCAAAATAACTAAAGCGCAAATAAAAGCATGAATCTCTTTCTTAAAAGAGCTTTCTTAAAAATATTTGTATGAATGTATGAACTGTGCTTTGCAGCTATACATAAAATACGAAGAGGATTAAATCAGATCAACAAATAAAACATATGGTCATAGATAGGGTACAGGATGGTTCGAATGAGATTCCTTTTTACTTGTGTTATATGAAACGAATAGCATTATAATTTAAGATAAAGCATCAAAATCGGTGAAGGCAGATGAAACGAACATCGTGTGATCTTGACGTCAGACTTTTTAAGTAACTTTATGCTGTGTTGAAATCATTTAAATCCAGATAGCACACGCATACTTTCATTCTAATCTTGTAATCGTGTGTTTAACATGTTTATAAACACAACAAGTAGCTGCACAGATATGTTTACCAACTGTGCGTGATGAAACTACCACCCGCTGAAATGTTTTGTTCACCGTGTTACTTTGTGATGCTTGTCAGATGATTGCATGTGTAATCTGCGTACGATCTTCACCATAACATGCATATGGGATGGAGATAATGTCGTGCAATCAGGAACCGAGATTCTTGGAAGCCTGTAGGCTGTACGGTGTTTTCATGGATGGAATTGGCTGGGATTCTGTAACTTGATATATATAAAAAATAAAAATTCCCATCAAAGTTAGCTACCAGAAACTAGCGTGCTTTATCCTGGATATATATCTTACAGGATAGCAGTGTGTTTTTCTCTTAACAGCTCTTAACTCATAACAGCTGGAAAGTTGTAGTTTATCATCACCCATTCTAGCTAAATTTTCGAAGCAAGCAAAAATCTTTTTAAGCCTAGAAGTGCTTTTCTTGTTGCGGCATAATCCAGTATAACTTTGAACGTGAGGTCAGTTTGTGAGAATTGGTTACATCACCGAATCATGTTTGGTGACATAATACTTAAAAACAAACAAGAGCCAGCAGGTTCTAGTAGCTCTACTGAGTACATTAGACCTGTGACCAGTCATTGTAGGAAAGTAATGAATCACGTTTCTAGTTTTATTGTCATGGATTCCAAGGAACCTTGCAAGACAGTGCAGTGCAAGGTAAGGTGTGATAATAAATATGCAATAAATAGGTGGTGCAGTAAAAAGATGCGCAAATAGCCACAGAGATAGTACAGAAATGTGCATTATTACCAACAGCATGCAATTCAAGTAGAATCTAAACAATAATGTGCATTGCAAATGCCAATACAGGTAACATCTATGTCTATTAAAAATACATGATCAGAACTTTACAGTCTCACATAAATGCACTGTTATCCAGTACAGAGCATGGAAGAGCGCAGGATAGGTACAAACTGGTAATCATGATCATTTTGAGAGTTGCCTATGTCCCTGCCTTGGATATAAGAACTACTTCTCTGTCATGCAGGTTTTGACAGCATTCTTCTGGAGCCGAATCTGTTCCGTCCGCGACTACCTGACTCGACGTACTATCTGTGCCCAACATTGTTTCCGTGGAGCCGGGGCCATCGGATGGGTACAGGAGGCCATTGTTAGCTGGCGGACATGCCGGGCGGAGGCCAGGGACATGCCGGCAGCTGAGTGAAGAGGCTGTACAGGCAATCTACATTTCAGCATGCTGGCCCGCCAGGGGGGAATGTCATTGGTACACAGAAGCTTGTCGTCCAGCTTATCTTATCCCAGGGATTTCTGTATGCACTTCCCTTGTTTCTGTCAAGGGAAAGATAATATTCATTCACCGGTTTACTGTAGGAATACACCCCATTCAGTAACTTAGTAAGTGACTAAGTAATAGAATAATAATAATAATAATATCGCTCGCTGCTTATTATGTAAAATGAAGATGCATGTGTCACAAATGGGTAGCGATTACGTGTTGCCCTACGTATGAGTTTATAAGGCATAGTAATGATGCTGCAACAAATTATACGGTAAATAGACCTGTAGAAGTATATGTTACGTCTTTGGCAGAATATTTCAGTTTTAATTGTCTTTGCTCACCAGTCACATAAAACCACCAAAAAACAAGACAGCTGGTGAAATGTCTTTGCACAGATATGAGCTTTTAAGATCATTTTCTTAAATGCCGACTTTTTTTTATTTTTTAATTTTCAACTTCAAAGCTTCTCTCCGGCATGTTTGATGTTCCCATAATCTGAGTTAATTGTTTTGCTTATGCCACGGCTTTGTAACTGGCAGGTGGGAAAAAAAGTCTCAATATGTATATATAAATCTGGAGAGTCATTTTGGCGAGACCTGCTTCTGCAGAAGGGGATTTGAAAACCCTGCGACAGCTGCAGACAGCATTGCGCACATTCCTTCCTAATTGTACATTTGTTGTCTTCTAGGGGACGAAGCTGCTGGCCAGATTCATGGAATATGGGATAAAACAATATGCCCCACATCCGTCCTGCCCTTACCCACAGCCTATTTAAAGGAACAGTAGGCTGTAGTTTTTCTACCACCAAACAGGGCACCCACCCTTCCGCTCTGCAACATATTGGAAACAGATGCTGTCACTGTGATGCTCAGCTAATTTCTTAGTTTGCAGAGCGTGCCAGACATCCACAATGGATAGATGCAGGCGCTGACAGAACAGTCCTTCGTCACGTTTGTCTAGGGAAGCAAACGTCAGCTATCCCAGGTATTTGCCTAGTGACAGGTATTTGCCCAGTATTATGCAATATTTATTATGCCCTTCATTTATTGTCTTCTTAGAGAAAAATGCAAAGTAAGTTTAACTTTAAGATAAAATACAGCTCACATTGCAACTTTTCATGAAAAACCTAGATAGTGTAACACTAGTTGTTCCTAAAAATACATTGTGCAATTTAGTTAATGAAATACATGTTTTTAAATATAAAGGTGTCATCAAGAGAAGACAAGGAAACAACATAAAAGACGTAATTGCTTATCTGTGTATCCATTGTTGGCCTGAAGTCTATCCAAGGACACGTGAAGGACACACACACACACACTCAGGGTAATTCAAAGCTGCTAATTAGCATAGCTGTATATATTGACAGAGGAAAACCGCACATGCACAGGAGGTAGGATTCAAGCCCACAAACTTGGAAATATAATACAACACAGACCACCATGCCACCACCCTTAGCTTATCATTTTCAAAACTCCATTTAGGGCTACAACATTGTAGTTCCATTGGACACAGCTAAACTTGTTTAGATGTAGAGTATTGTTAATTTTGTTCTACTGAGTGGCAGAATAAATAATTATTATTAGCTGATTTTCTGTTTTTAGTTAGCTTTTCGTTATCCAATGGAATGACGCAATGTTGGCCGTGCTGTGTTTTCATTTGTTGGCTTTGGCTGAGACTCTTCCATTTGATGTTGGTGTCTTTGTTATGTTTACTGCAAATAGTGTTGGGAATGTGAGTCCTAGGTGTTGAGTCTTATAAGAAAGTCAACGAATTTGCAAAAAGTGTTATGAACCTTACTTTGTCTACATGTCGAGACTAGTTCTGGAACAAGGAACAAGAGTTCTCAACTAATGTAAATACGCAGCAGTTTAAATATCTAAATTGGCAATGCGACATCAGTGTAAAAATTAATCATAAATTTAGGATTAGCCCATTCAGAAATCTAATTTTTGATGAGTCGAGATTTTTAAGGTCAATGTACATGTACAATGTTCCGCCCCCTTTGCAAAACATAGTCCACATGACTGGAGCACCGCAATCCCGTGGTCTCCTGGATTTTACTGGGGCTGTCTTTCTCTCTTCCACAGAGAGGAGCTGACTTACAGTAAGAAGACACGGAAACCGCTGGCCAAACGCAGCTGCCACACGAGGTTTCCACCAGCTCAAAATAAGCTTTGTGATGCTTAATGATGTTTATGGCAAATCGGTCTGAGCGGGAGGCCCTCAGATGGTCGTAATGATGGAGCGCGGATGCCACGTGTGGTTGGCTGGGAGCCGCATGCTGGATGCTCATTGGTGTTTCGGCGGCAATGAATAGTACATGAGCATAAATCAGAGCTGCAGACTCCAAGGCTACCATTTATGTTGCATTTTCAAAAGGGGGGGCCTTGTGCTTTCACAAGCATTGGACTGTCCTGTCATAGTGCTCTGGAAAAAATTAAGAGACCACTCTATATTTTTCAACAAATCTGCATTTTAAATCCTGGTTTAATCCCGGTTCTGCTGGCAGAAGGCTACACTCCGAGGCAGGCTGCTTCCAGGCTCACAGTCTCTAAGACAGCAGTACACAAGAAGAAGGTGAAGCAGGAGACACTGGGAATAACCAAAAACCAGCCAAGTAGAGGGCAGAAGCAACTTTCTAATGCTAGAGATGAACGTCAAGTTATCTGGCAGTGCCTCATAAATCGGAGGATGACCTCAACCGACCTTCAAATAGAATGGGAAACATTAAGTGTAGATGTGAAGTGCACTGCTAGGACAGTTCGTATCAGGCTCCTACAAGCAGGACTGAAGTCCCCTAAAGCAAGGAAGAAGCCCTTCATTAATGAGAAGCAGGGAAGAACCAGGCTGCAGTTTGCAAAAAATGTGTATGATTCACAGACGCACACCCATAAATTGAGAAATAAGTGAAACAAAAAGTTGTGCTATGGTCTCTCAATTTTTTCCAGAGCTGTATTTTTGTCATGACAATGGGAAAGAACAAGGCTAGAAGAGTATGTGCTCGTGCTTTTAAAATTTTCTTCATGGAGTCCAAATAGTTAGATTGTTTTGACAGAGTAGCAAGAGCAGTTTTAATCACTGCTAGCATACTTCTACTAGCATATTCCTGCTAGCTCAATCCCGCAAGCGTACTCCTGCTAGCATGCTGCAGCTAGAATAATCCTTTTCTACCCCAGCAAGCATACTCCTGATAGCATGCTGCAGCTAGAAGACTCCTCTTATAGTTCACCCCTGCAAGCATACTAGCATGTTTCTAACCATACATTTTCCCACCACTCAAACTTTTTTCCTTTTAGCATGTGTTTATCAATACTATTTAAGACCCTATCACTTATTCTTATTGTTATTTAACATAAATCGTGCCACATTTCTGTCTTGTGGTTTATTAATAATAAATGCAGGATTTTTTCGTTATAGTCATACACATTATAAATAAGTTTAATTGCTTGAGGTAATTTTAAACTGATTTTAATGTGTTCGGTGGAACGTTTTGTGGTTTATTGTTTTTTATTCTTGAAAGGCATACTTATAAACACAGGAACAATTTTTGTATGTAAAAAGTCATTGCTTAAGTGTACTGTGCCTCTGTCTCTGTAAAGGGTTAGTTTGATGTGTTTGGCTTCTTTGATTAGAGTGTACTTTCCTCAGTGTTTAGTTTCATGGAGCATGTTAAATGTAAACTTTGCCATTGAGGTTAAATACGTCATCTCATGACTCAGGGAGGTATGCTGTACTATCCCTGCACAAGGAGCTTAAATGGAATTGCTCTAGTAAAAACATCCAGCTTCCTCAATGAGCGAAGTTGTAGAAGTATTGCCATCCTGAAGTGTTTGCGCTTAAGTGCAAACAACAGATGAATTTGTATCAAACCATGCAAGTTTAAATTAGTATATTTAATTAAAACTGAGTAATCTGTGGAGTTGATATCGTGTAGCTGAACAAAAACTCAGTTTAAAGAAGTAACTACTTACACTACAGAAATGAAAGGTTGGTCATTATATACCCTGGTACAAGTGCTGAGTATCCTACATGCCAAAGTAATCAAGTTACAACTCGTCCTATGCTTTGGTCATTCCAATGTTTAAAAAAAATTGGAAACAGATTTTCGGAACATTTTCTCATATATGTGGTGCTATAAATAAGCCTGAATCCATTGTTGTAGTGTTTGGTGTACTCCCTCCAAAGAAACACTATACCGTCTGACAGGCCAGAGCCTTGGCCTTCATTCTGCTGGGTCCAGGTACAATCCTTCTGCAGTGGAAGTCCAGTAGTCCCCCCTGCCTTCAAACACTTGAAAGGTTCATTTTGCCACTTGAAAAGCTGAGATACAGTATAGCAGAGGTATGGTAAATGCAGGCAGAGATGGGCAGTATTTCAATTAAATGTATTTAAAATACGTAACTACTTTTGAGTATTATGTAATTTGTATTTTGTTGGATGTACAAAAATCAGATGTAATTTGTAACAAAATACTTTGAGAGATTGTATTTTATGTATTTCAAATATTTAAAATACTTAACAGAATGTCATATTTATTTGTTTATTTATTTTCTGTCATTTTAAGAACTTTCATCACCAGGCTTACAGGCTTTTAAAGGGACAGTTTACCCAAAAACTGAAAAAAAGATATGTTTTAGAGGGGCTTCAGTGCTATCTATTCATCTAGGTCGGTCTGCTGGGAGTTCAATAGTTTTGAAGATATCGGCCGTAGAAATGTCGGGTCTGAATAATGGGACTGAACCTTTCCGTGGCGGTAAAAGCACCAAAAAAGTACATCTGAAAAATTCAACAGCAATCTCTCTGATCAGAAATCGTGACACGGTTACTGAAAATAATCCGCAAACTTTGTAATGAGCAGTTTAATGTACAAAGTATTTTCTTCTGCTGAACTCCATATTGCTCCTGGTTATATCTTCTGCGGAGTAAATAGGGGACCGCGATACCGCCCCCAACCCCAACCCGCTGCCGCAGGTGCAGCCTGTTCAGTTTTTATTACGTTACTAATGTTACAAAAGTCATTTTTCATTTCATCATGAACACTATAACACATGTAAGTCACAAAACTACTATTCGATTTAAAGTTACGGCAAGCTGAATATTTTGTAAATATTGTACCTCACTATGGCTGTAATGGTACACGTCTTCCTGGTGTACCGTTACCATTTTACATGTATTTTTGTATTTCCAAATTACAGATTTTTGATATATTTGTGCCCATCTCTGAATGCAGGAAGAGGTTTCATGGAATCTGGGAACCTGTCTTTCACTTATTTATTCTCTAATTATTAAGTGATTTTTTACTATGAATTAATCATCAACTTTGTTTCTTAAACTTTCTTTATTCTGAATTACCAGATATATGTCATAGTGTGTAATCTGCAACACCATCTGGACCTAGAAGGCCCTGTAGTGACCCATCAATATGAGTGTAGAATTTTGAGCATTTTTTCCTCTAAAATTGCAAATGCATGCTTATGTTTTATGTGTATATATACAAATACTGTACTTGCACATGTATGTGTCGGCCTGAGTTGTGTGTGTGGGGGGGGCACTCTGTGTTGTGTTTCCCAGTTTCTCTTTTATTATTATTTTTGGCAATGTTTGGAAGAATTATAAAATCATTAAATTTATATGAAATATATATATATTTTTTCTAGTTTTAAACATTCGTAAACTACAGTTTAGATAGGTATTCAATCAAATATGGGTAAAAACACCATCTCTCAACTTCATGAAGAGCATGAAGCAGAAGATGCAGGCATGCAAAGTCTGGAGATGTGCCTGTGTTTCTGCTCTTCTCTCCCATGTCTCTCCATTGTCATCTTTCTTATTTGGGGGATTACAGGCAGGTGTTTGTTGCCTGGGGGGGTTGGGACACCTGCCAGATTTCTCTTTTTTATCTCAAGACAGGCAAACGGAAACAGCAAGGTTCAAGAGACCGATGAGATGTTAGGATAGAAGTAGTCGCCTCAGGCATGTAGTTCTCCCTTGCGGGTTGGACTTCTGATAAGTATGCAAAGAGTAACATTTTTCATTGTGTCTTTTGATTTAAAATAACGCTGTGGGACACTTGGTCATTGCTGTCCTGGTGTTGAAAGTGAGCTACAATGAAAGGATGTCATTTAGTTTAGTCATTAGTTGATCAATTTCATTGGGTCTAATTTCCAAAAACATACACTTAGCTTGGACTGAGAATGTTGAAAGACCTTGGTGACAATATGGACTGCAGTTTCATAACCAGTAGCTTATGTATAACAATTTTCTCTGGCCTAACAAAAGAACCTTAAAATAATTATTTTTAGTTATTTGCAATTGCATTGAAATAGTTGGGTCTGACAAAAAAAAAAAAACAATTACTTAACAAAAGGTTTAATGTAATCAGGAATACAGTAGTGTAGATTCATTATGAGCTAGCTAATAAAGATGTTGAAATGTAACAACAAAAGGTGACAAACAAAAATGTAAAACGTTCAAAGTGCAACGTTTCCCTCTGTCGTAAAAAGTGCAACGTTTCCCTCTGTTGTTTCAAACAGCACAGTTCTGCCTTTCCTAGTACAGCCACGATATGTTGCCAAAACTGATGGGAATAGGAAATAACTATGAAGTAGTTATGGGCTGTGGAGGAAAACCTTGGAATGTTTCAACACAATCAGAAGAACATCTTAAGAATTTGAAACTCAGAATGGCTATATAATGGTTCCCAATTAAAAATAACAGAGTCAGCTTTAGTACTACAGTGTATGTCCTCCACAATACATAGCAGATATGGATCAACATATTATATCGATAAAATATGAAGATGTAATTAAAACCAAATGTCAGTACCCACAGAACCAGCCTTATAAACTGTATAAATATATGGAACACAGAACCTAAATTCTTCACATTTTTTAAACCACAGTATTAATATCCTAAAACTGTATATTGGTTCATAAAGCAGGATTTGCCTCTTAATGCGCTACACCCATTTTCCTTATCCAAGGTCATGCTGTACTTATCCCAGGAAGTCGAAGTCGCAAGACAGGGCTCTGGAATGAAAGCCAGTCCATCACTGTGCAAATTAGGATCAACAACCAACAAAATCGTGTTGCAACACTGTGATTTTTATCACTGTCACAAAGAGAGGGTCCTGGCTCCATTTCCAACTTTTAACTTTCAGTTAATCTACTGGATATGTTAAGAAGAGGTTGAATTTAGCGAACTCTTATGGAAAATATTACGAGCGTGTAAAATACAACCCGCGTTATTTATATTTCTTACGGAAATAACGTGCTACTCGGCGTGCATTCCTACCACAGCAAACAGGAACAGCATGTGAGCAGATCAAATTGTGGTAGACATCTAGAAATCCCACTTCCCGTTCTCAAAATCTTGGGCACGTTTGATGAAACCCTCGTAACTATTTGATATAGTAATAAAAGGTAGGTTGAAAATGTAGCCTATTAAATTTAAAGGTGCAGAAATACTGCGAAGGCGAAAGTATTCCAAATAAACATTTGTAACTGATAATTAAAAAAAAAATCTACCGAATGAATTGTGGGCAGTTACTGAATAACAATCTTCACTTCATATCCCAAAAGTACCACATAAGTATTATATGGCTTTGCAAGGTAACTGACTTATCAGACAAAAAATGCAACATTATTTCCGGTTTCCAGGCATTAGATCGTTCTTAAATTTAACGTGAATATCACCCAGCTAAATGTTTCAGGCGCAGCCTTATCTTAATAGCTGCCAAGGTGACATTTTCGGGGGTAGCCTGTGTTGGATCATTACGGCGAGAAGCGCGCACTCCCCTCGGCGCTGGGATCAATCAAAGGTTGCGCGCATGTTTCAAAGCACGGGGGAGCATGGCGGAGCCCTCACACATGTAAACGCAAATGACTCTGTGTAAGCACTGCCTAAGGTAACCTCCTTTTCGGAGATAAGCGGGGCATTCAGCAGAATGTGGCAGGCCGGCCGCGTCACGCCTGAAAACTGGGGGAACCTCCTAGCATTTAATTCACTGTTACGTTGTCCATTCTTTCTGTTGTGTCGTGTGTGAAAAAAGTTACTCGAGAAGCGCGATTACTTAAAAGTGCTTTATTACCTTGACTGCCTTTTAACTATTGTATTGCGCCAGGTTTATTTTATTTTTAACAGGATTTCACAATTGTTTGTATTTCCCAAAACTATTCATACCTTTCTCAAAACTCTAATAAAAAAAAACCCGACTGAAATGTCAAAATGGGACCAAACCCACTTTTCCTTACTAAAGCATTAATTTTAATTTCTTTTGCATTAGGTAAAGCATAAATATTTTTTTTTTCCCACATTGATTATCCAGTACAGGATCACACTCAGCATGAGGTTTATGTTAAGTTTAGGGTACAAGTTAGGGTTCCATTATAAAAATAATGTATAATGAATGTTAAAATGTTTATGTGTTACTGTATCCAGTTTGACTATCATCCCTGAACTCATCAATACCAACAATATAGAATGGGCTCATCCATTAATGTTAAGATACAGACCAAGGTCTGTGAAGCGGGTTATCCTTGAAAACTTACAGCGAAGTGAAGTATTGTACATGATGTCAATAGTACAGAAGAGTCATTTATTTTACTTGAAATTCAAAACAAATTCGCTAGTTCGAAATTGGTCTGACTTCCCCAACACAACCTATGCATTATGGGTTAACAATGTTAACTGTAACTGGTTAAACATTGTGTGTCTGTCAACAACTCCAGCTTGGAGTTCTGACACTTGAGCCCAACTGTCATAAGAAAAGCAGAATCAAAGGGGACATTTGACTGTAGTTGAATGTATTACAGTGGGATATGTATCAGTGCTTTTGACTAAAATTGTTTTTACAGAAATTATGAATCATTGTGAGTTTCACTCATTTTAAAAAGTCTTTCTTGGTGCATCTTGTGTGTTTATATGATCACTTAAACTTAAAAAACACAACACTGATTTTTGATTTTTTTTTACTTGTATACAAGGCATTTACATGTGATTCAATGAGAAAATGTCCCCTCAATTTAAGATCATATTAATTAATACGACAAAAGAAGCCCTTCCCTCCTAAAATTCAAAGGATCGGTTCCCACACAGCAGATGTAGAAATTCCGTCTGGTTCTTCATAGTAGTTTCCAGGCTGTCATTACAACTCGATTTTCTAAACACCACCTCCAATTAATCCTCTGTTCTTATGGAAAAGTCACTTTGACTTGTTTAAGATCTCTACAGTCTTTTTCCCATAATGGTAGTAACTGTAACCAGATGCTGCAGTTGTCAGTGCAGTTATAAACCTGTAAAAAGAACAACAAAGAGAAATAAATCGCAACACCTCTGGATATATAACTCACTGTGACTGCCTGAGCAATTACTGCCCTGCATTGTAACTCCATCTGTGTATCTAGTACAGGGTTCTGGATTCTAAGAATTACTTCTAGCATACACTCATGAGACACCGATTCACCTAATCTGGACTGCAGGCTGAAATGCATGGAAATATGGGCAGAGACTCCATATATACAGAGGCTGAGACGGGAATGAAACCCACGGCATGGTATGGGTGAAGTTACAGCACAAGCCACTAGGACAATGCACTGCCCACACTAGCTGATGCTTTTAAAATCAACACCTCAGTCAATATACCATTGCAATTCATATTATGAAAACAGAAAAATGCCAGTTTAAGCTTCCTTAAAAAACACTGATTTAGAATCTGCAGAGTACATAAAACACTGCAAAGTAAACTCAAGATTTCCTGCATTTCGGACCATCAGAGGACTTAAATATTCAAGTGTGCAACTGTGGAGAATGCTTACCAGAGGGTCTGAAGAAACACACTGTCCGTGTACTGGAATACCGGGGCTGCCAGTGATGCCGCCACAAGTATTAGCTGGATCGCAGTGTTTACCTTTAAAATCACACAAAAAATCCCTTTAAGAGCTTAATAGTTAAATTCAGGATCAGGACCCATATTCAAAGCACTGTAATTACTTATCAACTCCGATTAACGCAATTCAGTCCTACTTTTACACTTAAGAATAAAGGACATTAACAACTTCCCTTCAGACCTAAGTGTCCGCTCACATTTCATTTATCTCAAGAGGTCTCCTAAACTGCTATAAGGCATGTGACAGCCAGGAAAAACCAATCACAGTCCATTTCGCATGACCTGAAAGGCTTTTTACAGATGGACAACAGTGTATTGCATTATATTAATGATTGTATTATCACGGTAATGATGAAATGTGTTGAAAATGTTCAATAGGTATGTAGTGACACACATAGTGAAATCATTTCACCAAGTTTTATATTGAAAACCACAAATAAAACTAGCAGCACTATGCAGTTTTTGTTCATATAAAGATTAAAATAAAAACTTAGCCTATACGTAATGTAAACATAGGAAAACCGTCTCAAACGTGCACTGACATTAGTGTCCTGAGCACTGTCACTGCCTACTGCCACGTTTTCACTGTACAAACCCATGTTGCACGTGCATCTGCGTCTGGGAGACTGTCGCTAACTTTGGTTGATGCTGGAACATATTTGCTTTTTCCAAGGCTCGATAATCAACCACATCTTTAACGCTAATTAAAATTTGAAACGATAATACTAACTGTCAGGAATTTTACCGTGGTTCACCATGAAACTCGTAACTTTCATCCCTAGATCACATACTAAAATTAGAACAATTGACTTGCCTGCATGTACCTCCTACAGATTTTAGGACCCATATTAAGACTAATTTAATTTTGTGATTCTCACGATCAGCATTAGAATGTATCTAATAAAGACTTTGAATTAACTATTATATCAAAAGTGGAACAAGTTGAAAACCCAATGGTATTTTATTGTAGTAAATCACTGGAAAATGTTATAATGGAACGGAAAAGGCACAGTGCAAAAATTGCACAAGGTACCTTGCTGATGGACGTTGGTTTAAGCTGAGCTGTAGCGTAGCAGGGATTGAAGAATTTGCTGAGCGTCCGCTGTGGGTGAACAGAGAAGAAAGGAGGTGATTAACCTTCCCATCGGTACAGAAACACCAAAGTCTGCGGTGGAAGCCAAAATGGCACAGAGCTCATGCTTGTATCTACCAGACATCACCTCTACCAGATCTGCAGGTTAAGTGTAATTGGACAGACACGTCACTGCACACATTCAGGCGACCAGTGTACTTGCCGGAGGGGGAACCGTTTTGTAGCGAACATAGAAAACCGCAGCAATCAAGGCCACATCTCTGGAGATCACCAACACCGTAAGCGGAGCTGAGAGAGACAAAGCTCACTATTAAAAACACAACTTAGCGAGAGAGACGATGAGTCACAGAAATCCAGCACAGGTACGGGGGCAAACATTTGGAGACTCTCCTTATAGTGAAACCCTCAGTACTCAAAACATACTTAAAACTTTACTAAGAGCATAAGGACAGTCAAATAATAAGGATTGGCAGGCCACTATCTAATAACATTACATTTGGTGGCAATGTGATCGTATAAGTGAGTAATGAGGCAAATATTTATTAAAATAAAACATAAGAAAACACACAAGCAAGAGTGAGTGTTTTGGGGTTAATAAGGTTAAGATTAGCCACTAGTACAGGGAAAATTGCAGATAAAGACATCAACACTTTCACAATTCCAGGAATATGAAATCTGATGCCAAAATACCAACACTCCAGTCCACTGCAACTGTGTCCTGCTGTTTTTGCTTACCTGGGATAAGACTGGCATAAGTCAAACTTATATATAGCACACTGATGAGTATTTTATCAGCCAATGGGTCGAGAGCACTCCCCAGAGCTGATTTCTGATTGGCCCAGTTGCGAGCAATGTACCCATCCAGCTGTAAACAGAACACATTTAAAATATCACCAGTTTAATATACAAGTACTTTAATTTATGATTTAAATACATACATAAAAAATTAAGACCATGAAGACTGATTGGTGGTATGCAAGTGGTTAAATGTAATAGTCATTAAATAAGTCTGTTCAGGATCGTAAAAATGGTCACCCTATCCAAGATAATTAGCTGGAAGACGGATCTTAAAATTAACCAAGTGCCAATACTGTTTTACATTTTTTAATCACTGAATAAAATAAAAATAACCTACCAAATCTGTTGCTCCAGCTAAAACAAAGAGGCCAAGAGAGAGATGAAAACACTGTTCCACAATCAAGTATCCCAGGACTGGGGCCAGAGCAATTCTCGCCATGCACAGGAAATTTGGTATGGTCCATGGATTTTCATACTAAAAACAGTTAAACAGTTTCTCAAGTTACTATCAAAGATTACCAATCTCAGAATATAATTAGAAAATATTCATGCACTTTTCCTTAATTGGTTACTGAATCATATCAAAAACCATTGCTCACCCAGTAACACACTGCTAGTTAAACTAAGCAAGTTCATATTAATGTCCAGTAACAAAGTTACCATACACTGCTGCTTCACTTTAAAGAGACGGGACTTAAATGTATTTTTTGAAAAGTTAATACGGAGTTCTGTCCAGGATGCTTACCAGTTCTTTAAAATTTGACAACCCTTCTTTTGATGGCTTTGTAGAGTCACGTTCCTTTGACGTATCCCTTTGTAAAGGGTCTTCATCGCCCTGAGGTTTGGGCTTTGCAGAGTTACTGTAGCCTCTGTAACCTTGAAGTACGAATGAACTTCCGGTTATGCTGAAATGGGAGACGCTCTTAATCCTCTGCACAAGGGGCTTAGGCTTTAACCTGGAGATTCCCCAGCTGTTTACAGCTGGATTGTAAGGATGTGTCCTTTTCTGTATTTGACAGCTTCCCTGGTTTGTTTGGGGCCCCAAAGAGATAGCAGGCATTGGTCGACCACCCCAAGGTTTAGGAAAGGCAGTTCTAAAAGTTGGTACATGACCATGTAGTTTATCCGCCGGAAAATGTCCCAGGCTGGGCCACTCCCCCAAAGAAGAAAGCGTCACTTTCACTCTCTGGAGAAGTTTCTTCTCGTTCCAGAGACACTTCTGTGACATTTTATGTCCCCAAGATGTTAATGCATTGCTGCAAACGCACGAGCTCGGAGCAGCCCTCGTCTGAGCCGCTGCGATACAACTCTTTGCAAAGCTCAACACTTGCCCTTTCGCACAAGTTACTAAGATATTTCTATAAACCGCCAGGAACATCTCAGATTTAAAAAATCACTGTCAGCTTTCGGAATTAACTAAAAATACAGCCTTCGACTTTCCCAAAACATCCAGCGATCGGGAACATTTGTCTTATTTTATATCACATTTCTTCTTTCCAAGTCCGAAACACACCGCTCCACTTTACATGTGCCACCGTGCCGTATTCCGGTTTGACAGTAACTTTACGACAGGATAAAAGGAAGGCGTTTCTATTGGTTACAAGGTCCAAGCTTCGAGCCATGTGTAGCTTTTATCTCCCTTAATTTTTATCCAGTTTCCACTTCGCCCCGAAGTCCTAAATGCTGGTCTGTTTACGATATGTGGTGGATGAAACGGAATTCGGCATTTTGATGCTGAATATGAAAAAGAAACATTAAATAATTTTTGTTCCTTTTAAAACAAATGTCTTAGTGTAGTTGTAAAGCAAGCGAAAATATACTGGATCTGATGAAACAGCGCATCAGCGTCTGGCAGCGATCCGATAGCGGGCTCTTGCTTTTGGTTCACGTGACGTAGCACGAGGCGCTCAGACCGGAAGTTACGTGTGATATGGTTGCATTTTTCTACTAGTGTTATGTGCAACTGATGCTGCTTATTAGCTGGCATTTTAATTAATCTAAAATAGTGTAAAATGGCATTATAAGGAATAACGCAACAGTATCATAAATGATTTTGTTAAACACCTGATCATCCCAGAAAGCACAGGGCAAAGGTCATATTTTAATCAAAGGGTTATTTTACAATAACCCTTTTTTAGTCAAAGTAACAATATAATATATGTAGCAAACAAAAGTAACTTCACAGTAAAACAATTAAAAAAAAATTAATTCAAACATGCTATTTTGTATCTTAACCACAGTTACAACAAAGAGAGCCTTTACAATTTCAACAGTATACGTTACATTTTTATACTTGAAATGGCATAAAAACAGAGCAATCATTTGAATCATTTGTATTCAAACTGTCTGGAGCTGGTACGTCTTCGGTCCCTTTTTCAGGAGGTAACCTTGTTCGTTCAGGCCGCTGATAAAACCTTCAAAATCAGCTACCTGAAATATAAACAACTTAAATGCACAAAGCAGAACCTACTGCAACAGAGCCTGAACTACATCCTGGCTTACTTCATGTCAAATACACTTGTACATCAAATATCAAAGAAATGCTTCTGCCTTAGGACACATCTGCACTCATTTGGTATATTAATGATATTATATGGTACACAGCAACCCGCGAGTGCCAGTCAGTGGATCCCACCTGTACGTTTAACTCCATGGCTAGTTGCCGCAGCTGCTGGTATTCAAACACTGTTTTGTAAGTGCGCTCGGCGACCCTGTTCAGAGCAGCAACAAATTTCTTCTTCTGGGACCTGTTGCTCATTCCAGATCCCAGCTGAGAACGATCGAAATCGATTCTACCGAATTCATCCGAATAGGTGTCCAGTAAGCTGTCAGAGATCACACAGAAAAATAGTGCTATAATCAAAACAGAAAGGCATAAATTGTGACATAAATGTGAATTTAAGTGTAAAGTTGAGTTATGACTAAATAGGCATGACCTAAAACATGTTGGTGTCTTTATTTAAAAATACTTGTGAATCTGAGCAATACTGATTTTTAATATCTAGAAGAGATGGAACAACGGTGGTACTAAATGCCATAGCATCATCCCGTAAAATCTGTGCTATACAAAGTAACAGTTTATAATAATCCTACCTTGGTGCAAAAGCCCTATATGAGAAGTAATACTGAATTGTGTGTACAGTAAATAAACTTCAATATTAACTATAAATGTAGTATTGTGGCCAGTAAACACTCTATACGCATTCAGGTTATCGCTGATTCAGTCCCTACCTGTGCTTCATTATCTCCACAACATCTTCTGCATCACTTTTAGTGGCTACCTCTCGCAATTCTAGTCTTGCTCTGGCCTACACGAGGGGAAGAAGAAATGTGTTACATTTAAAAAAATATTTAAGCAAATAAGTACAAAATTTAAAAATAAAAAAAGCATAATATTTGTTTCGAGAAACAGTAATAGTGATGAGAAACATGAAGTTATGATAACTGGTTGGAAAAAGCATCTTTTACATCGTATCAAAAGCGAACAGCTCTCAGTTTCACTATAGTAGGTATCTGTACACTGCAGCAACCAAACTGTAGTCAAGCTGGTCTCTTCTATCTAGTTTTGTTACTTCTTTACTTATGAATCCAAGCAGCAGTGTCTTTACCCCACGTACTCTACCTCCGTCAGCCGTATGAGCGATTCCAACTGCCGCGTGGTGATGGGCGTGCTGTCTGCAGACTGGTTCTGTCTGCGCAGCTCAAGGTAGAAGTCTTGAAGTACCTGCGCAGCTTCCGCAGACAGCTTGGGGTGAACGTAGTGCCTAGCATACCCAATGTACTTCCTCAGGAGCTGGTGAGGAATTAGGTCCAAACTCTCTCTGGGACCAACCTATGATTAAAGTATTTCAGGAAATCAGATAAATATCCATCTGGTTTCCTTGACCAATTATCCAGTAGAGGGTCACTGAGAGCCCAAGGTCTACCCTTCGAGGTAGAAGGCAGGGGAAAACCCTGAATGGGGTGCCAGTCCATCACAGAGCAGGGACACACATAGTAACAACTCATGAGCAATTCAGAGACACTGGTTCGCCTAATCACATGTTTGTAGACTGCGTGAGGAACCAGGTGCACCAAGAAACCTGCACGAGATGGGGAGAACATGCAATCCTGTGGAGGTGTGAAGCGACAGAGCTGCCTTCTAAAACACCACGCCACACTTCCCATAAATATGTCGACATTAATTAAAATCATACAATTAGCTTCAAGAAATCCCATTCATACCAATCAGGAAAAATTAATGAATAAGCAAACATGCAAAAGTGATTATTAACAGTTATTAATACCCACAATTTCACTGAAATAAAAGCTAATTTAACATATGAAATTCTAAATAAATATACAAATCCCATGTGCTTGAAAGCCTGTGAAAAATCTCTACCTTTAGACTTTCTGATAGGGGTTTGTCCCCAACCGCCTCCAGTATGGAAATTTCGGACTCTTGTGTGCCAGTCCGGCTTACTGTGGCACCAGCTCGGACCCCAGTTTTCCCTGAGCGCAAGGCAATCACGTGGTCCGAGACCATGTGGTCATAGTCTTCATTGGGGGTATCGAGTAGGATGAAGACCAGGTCAAATCTTGACAGAAGGGCACTCCCCATCCTGAGGGAAAGAAAAAATAAAGAAATACAGTGTTACCATCTAAAACTCAGAAAATAGGACATGCCACATCAGACATGATTATGACAAAGTCAAAAATCCACAACAACATCAGTGTGCATCAATCCCTATCATATCCTCCATTCAAACGGCAGGTGTTTCTCGTGTTTTTCCTCCAGAGCAGTAAGAAATCCGTAGATGTGCAGGAAAAGATTCCCCGCTAACATTACTGCAGCAATAAAAAGTTTCTTGAAAGCATGTGCTCCCACTGAGCACTGCTGCAGCCAATCGCAGAGTGGCACCGAGCCCTCATAGGGCGGGGCATACTTTAGGTTCTCGGAGACGGTCTTTCCCTTGTTGTAGTGGCCCCCCACCGGGTTGGCTGCCGCGACGATGGAGGTGCGAGCCGGGAGGGAACACACTATGCCGGCCTTGGCCAGGCTGATGCTCTGCTGCTCCATGGCCTCAAGCAAGGCTTGGTGTTGACTGCCCATCTTGTCAAACTCGTCTATGCAGCAGATTCCTGCATGAGACATGGGCCGACAGTTACAGACAGGGAAGCAGGTGCTAACGCATGGAGTAAACTGCCAATTAAGGGGGACAACTGGTGACATTTTACTGAATTTTAGGCAAAAAAAAAAAAAAAAAAAAGTATGACTATAATAAATTACGGATCCGCTACTTCACAGTATGCAACTGTTTTTGCTGGTTGCCGTCAATCAAAGCCATAGTACAGTAACGCTTCATTCATCCCTGGGGGGAAATTGTCATTTTGCCTATGCTATCTTGCTTTCCATGAAACACACAGACACATACATAGGTGAGAGCAGCAGTCAGCTGGCCACATGATTCAAACCAGCAACCTTCTGAGTCCTAACCTGCTATGTATGTCAACACAGTCAAACAATCGCACAAACTATTGCCCTAAGTCAGCTATGTGCATTCTTAACACCCTACCATCAACTAGGCCTATATGTATGGCAGGAGTAAAATGGCATTAAAACAGATTAAAGAACAAAAAGGTAAAAACTTTTGAAATAACTACAAAATGTCACTGTTAAAACAATACAAATATCTAATCTAAAAAAGGCTCTGGGTTCACTTTACTAAAACCCTCTTTTTAAGAGTCAGTAAAATGGTAACTGCGTCTAAGAGTTAAAGAAGGATAATCAAATAAAAACCGTTTAACAGTTAAACTTGTGCTACATAGATGGATCTTTTCCTGTAAGTAGTTATAAATGCTTATAGTATAAGCTTGGCCTCATGAAACAGTTTAGATTAACAACCAATAAAAGCCAATCGACAAAAAGATGGTTATGAGACGGAACTGGAAGATGTTATGGGTTGGTTAGTTAGTAGTTATGCTACAAATACCTTGGTCACTCAGAACTAAAGCCCCAGCTTCCAGAGCGTAATCTCCAGAGGCAGTGTCCCGGGACAGAGTAACCGTCAGTCCAGATGTGGTCGTGGTGTTTCCACAAACATAGACGCCGCGCGGGGCGACGTTACACACTGCCTAAAAGAATTAACGGATATAAATCAAGTCCACTCATCTTTCAGAAGCCTTTCCAGCACAGGGTAACAGACAATGACTTCAGTCTTGAACAGAAATTCTTAAAAATAAAAAAAATTAAAAAAACACACACCTTACGTGTGTAGGAAAATATGTATATACCCAACACCTATTTATAAAGTCAAATTAACTATTAACTCTTCAGTTTGATCTAAATATTAGGACCTTAAGACACTTTGTGTATGTAAGGTAATATGCAGGACCGTTTGACTTTACACAGAGACGCCATTTCATAGCAACACACCTGTAACATCTGGCTCTTTCCCAAACCTGGGTCCCCCACCACCAGAACGTGAGGGTCTCCCCTGATGGGGATTCGGTTCTTGTCATCCATGTACTTCTGACAGCCCCCGAAAAGAGCCAGAACCAAGCCTGCCTTCACCAGCTGTGCACAAAGACAAAGCCTGTTCTAGGTGATGCAGGGAAAATTCACACACAGCTTGGGTTTAAACTTAGAAGGAGTGCCTGGCATCTTTGGGGGGGGGGGGGGGGGGGGGGGAAAAAAAAATTAACAAAAAATACCAAATGACCAAAAATGGCCGCAAAAAGTT
>JAODKC010000028.1:19273250-19293339 GCA_026777985.1 Mormyrops attenuatus
CCCCCCCCCCCCCCCCCCCACAAAACTAGGAACTCTACTTACCAGATGTCCATAAATGGCCGGACATAGTGAACTGCAACACAAACATAAGAGAGCAGAAAAAAAGGTTGCAATGGAATAAGATGAGGCAGCTCTGATGAGTTTGGATTACAATACTTCACATACAATTCATATTTACATAATACACCCATAAAACACCCATCTCTTACACCTAAAAAAAAATAAAAACTATAATTTATCAGGGATTCTTACTGAACGATCAGCTTCAAGAGATCTCCCTGTGCTTGGATCTCCTGGATAGCGTACAGGTCCTTGAGAGAAAACTCCACCAGGGCCCCCTGGTTCTCCGGTTCGGCCTCCTCTTTCGACTTCTGCCCCTTGGAGTTGCTGATGGAGTTTGCCTTGAGGAACAGCAGGAACATGCAACGGTCCTTCTTGTTCCTTCCATAGCCTGGAGGCTCAGCCATTGAGAAAAAACGGCTTTTTAATAGGTAAACTTCCACAAATGTGTCTGAAAAAGATGGACACTTCCCCCTGGTGGTCTGCAAGAGTATAACCACTGTATGTAGATCACATAATCATAATTAGCTCAAGCCATGTAATTGTCAGGAAATTGGACAGCAACCAATATTCTTTGTGCCAAGACAAGCACATATTTCTCATTAACATCTCAATTTCTAAGCAGCATATAGTACGGTAATCAAGCTCACCTTCCTCACTGGACACTTTAACCACCCCTGTGATGGTGACCGTGTCTCCTGGGACACTGCTGTCTACGAGGTCCTGGGTGAGTTCACACTCGATGGTCCGAGGGATTCGTCCTGCCTCTCTCTGATCATCGGATATCAACTCCTGAACTCTGAAGAACAGATATCAACTACTTTGGTCAAAACTTACAAACCCTTCACCATATTTATAAACACTAAAATGTCTGCATGACAGTAAATCCATTTACACTAAAACTTATGCACAGGATCCACACTGCTTTATTATGATGCACAGAAAAACTAAAAACCTACTTTATAGTCTGATAATCCACAGTTAGTGTTAGAGGTGAACTTCTGTTGGGTGTAAATGAACGGCTTCTGCATCCCGGCTGTAAACACTGGAGAAAAAAATAGAAAACTATACAGAAAATCCCTTTCATTCATTGTTTGCTCAGATATTAGAGTTTGATAATTAATACAGTGACAACCTACAGCAAATATAAATGATAAATCTGCTGAATAGCAAAGGAACATAATATTTAAGTTAAAAGCTGGTTGTGAAGAGACAAAAACGTCTTTGGAATGGGGGGGAGTTACCTTGGTGGGGGTAGCGAACTTGCCATCTGGCAAATGGAAACTCTGTGTGTCGCCACAGTTATTGCAGACGAAGGCCATCTTGACGCACAGCGGTTTGATGTTGCTGACCCTCACGACCGTGCCTCTGAGCGCTACGTACTTCCCGTACAGATTCGCCTTGAGCATCTTCAGGGACGTCAGCGGCTCGAAGTTGTAAACTCTATAAACACATGCAATCCCTCAAAGCCGTAAGGAGCTAGAGCTGCCTCTGGCAAACCTACATTTTTCACCGCCATTAATTAAAAAGCCAATTTAATTTTGCACGAGATGCACGAGCCTTTTGTAGTAATTTATCATCCGGTTGCATTTTTACTTATATCCTTACTTAGCAGATGCTTATATCCAAAGCGACGTAAAATTCAGAAGGCAGGTTCTGCCAGCCTCTGATGCGATGGGAGGTGAAGGGTTTTGCTCAAGGGTGAAATCACTCTTTCAGCCACAGGAGTTTGAACCGGTGACTGTCCAATCAGGAGCCTAAAGCCCTAAGCCACAGAACCGCACACCACCCCAAGCATATGGATGCATGTGAGCACTAACAATAACGTTTCATTAAATGGATGGGCCTGCTGCACTACCTGGCATTGATGTAGGGTATGTTCACAACAGCTGCTGTGCCACTAGGCAACCCTTCCTGTCCCTGCAGTTCCACTGCACGTCTCTCCAGATCCATCGTCAACACCTAAATAACCCCGAAACATAGGAAGGAACACGAATCTAATATTAAAATAGGGTTTGACTAAATATATATACAGCATCTGCAGCTCGACAATTGAATCAAATGTATTTTATTGTGTTTGTTTGTGTGGTTATTTCTTTTTTATTCTTCTTTTAAAATGTCTGTAAAGCACTTTGCAAACCCTGTGGTTAAAACGGCGCAATATAAATAAATTTTAATTGATTGAACAATGAAAGCCTTGCACTAACAACACAAAGTTTGCGGGTTAGACTTCCAGCCAACACACACATAAAATGTGTGTAAAATGTAAAATGTTCAGATAAATGGAGTAAAATGTACGTGTCCTTCACTGTTAACAGATTCCTCTATCAAATGAAACATTCGCAGCTGTAAAAAAAAGAATGTACCTCAAAAATAAAACGAACCATTTGCATATACATTTCCAGTTTGAGCATAAATATTTTTATTTATCCATATTAGGGTAAATATTGCCATATAAAAATTTTTTTGACAGAAAATGCATTCATAGGCTAACTCATAAGAACTCGTACCTGATGGATGGCCAAACCCAGACAATCCAATAGCTTCTCCGGCATGTCTTTAAACTCAGTCGCTAAGTTAGGCAGAGCCAAAGACAGCAGGTCATCTTGAACAAGGTCTTTATAGTCCACTAAAATGCTGCCTTTCCTTTCAATTTCATCCTGTTGAAACACCAAGCCATGGGGGTCATTACTACACTCGATGTAAAAAAGGGGGACACACGAGTATTGGTAATTCTATTCCAGTTTAGTCATACTGATCGCTTAAACACAAGATATAAAACCGTGAATTTGCATACTTTGTCATACAGTTCAATCCGTGACGAGAAGTAACGTTCAAATGCCTGGATTTTCTGCACGTACGGAGAACTTTCCACGAAACCTGGCAAAAGCGGAGAAAATTGCAAAGACAACTGTAGAAAAAAATCATTCACCGGAGGATGACAGCGAAAATTTGATGACCATCATTCACATCTTCTGTTGGTACAAAGTACAATTTAAAAAGTACAAGTATAAATATATCTCTAAGCATGTGAACCATAAAAAGCTGATCATTACATCCAATCAAGAGTTAATTAAAAGGAAAACGGAGAGCAGCGGCACAGGAAGCTCCAACCTTCAGAAAAGTAGAGTCTCCATCCTTTGTAGTGACACTTTTCAGTCAGGGCTGTTTGGGTCATTTGTGGCTGCTGAGATCCACCCCCTTATGAAGACGAAGAAATTTCTTTATGAAGCTCCCGCACCATGCAATGGTACCCATAATGCATTTCCAGGGCTGCTTCGTAAATGCATTTTCTCATTTTATTTCATTTGTTTTTGACATAAAGAAATACCGAAAATGCATGCAATGTTATTTATGTCGGCCACAACCTATTCAGTAAATAGTATACTTGGATAGGTATGAGGGTATTACGGTATACCCCGGTATTATAAATCCCAATGGTCTGTTAAGCTGAAACGGAGATGATGTATTGTAGTGTACAGCATTCGTCACCAGAGGTCAGTCTACTGGTGAGAAAGATGAGGACGGGGTACCAGTAACACATGATTAGTCATTAAGAAATGTAGGGGTGTCCAATCCATTTGTTTAATAATAGCAGTCATACTGTATAAATGCTGCCATATACAATACATTGGGATGAAATGTATGACGATATGTAAAAATGGGTACCACCCAAACCTAGTAAACAGCATGAATAACAAATAGGATTAACCTCTTCCTGTTTGGTTGGTTTTTGGGTTGCCACGTCCTCCTCTCCAAGGTCTTCGCTTCCAGCCACCTCCTCCACCTCGCCATCCTTTCCCACCACCTCCCCTCCAGCTGCCACGGCTGTTCCAGGTTCCTGAGCCTCTCCCACTTCCCTGTGATTGCCCTCCTGTACCCCAGGCCCCCTGGCTTTCACTCATTCTCCTTTATCTCCTTTGCCTCCTGTTAAGGTGAAATTTGAGGACAGGAGGAGAGTGAAATACAGCACCAGTCAAAAGAATGGACACACCAACTAAAAATCATTTCTTTTTCAACCAGATAATGACCCTACACATCTTGAGGATATGTGAATACTGTATAATCTTGTGAACAGAAGAAGAAAGAGAAGAAAAGAGATGGAGTGCTATGACAGACAACCTGGCCCCCACAATCCCCTATAGAGTCCTATATAGCTGGTTTGGCATAAGTTAGATAAAGACTATGAGCGTTCCAGGTGGCTACATCTGGAAGCTGGTTGAAAGAACAGAAAGAGATTGCAATGATGTCAAGGTTTAGCAAGCTGACAGCTTAATGACTACGAAGGATGTTGATTATTTCCATTAAACGTCAAAACTACTGTGACATTCAAGTCGGCCTGTTTGCATGATTACGATCTATTAAACCTCGGTGAACTAAAAAATAGAAACCGTTAATAAACTTATTAAATTATATGGAAAACACTCTTAACGTACACCATAACTTACACAGCAGGCTATTCCTCTGGCACGTCAGGTTGTTTTTGCAGATAAATTGATCGGAAATTCTTAATCAAGTTCAATACCGGTAAAATAAATCTTGAGATGTCGCTAATCGTACACTAAATATTTTTCGCTACGTATAAAGGAGTTGACAATAATCAAATACATGACATATTTCGTCTTTTTTTGGTAGCATGTAACTTACTAGTGCGGTAGTTTCCATCGCAACATTCAAACTTGTTTTATACTGGCCGCCTTTATTACTTGTTCGATTGTCTGACGATAGAGGGTCACAGTCTGCAACAAAACAATACTGCCCCCAATAGTTCGGAGGACAGATTTACAACCCTTAAATAATAGTGCAGTAGCCTAGTACTACCGATACTGGACTCCAGGTTGGAAGATAGATGGATAACATAAATGTGTAATATGCTATATGTATTGAATATAGATAATAAGATATCGCTTTCCATCTGGAACGATGAAGCTTTTCGAATTTCATACGTCTGGTTATAAAGACATTAAAGAAACATGAGAAATGAATAAATCCTTTGGGGTATCCCTAAAATGAACCACCTTTTGGTGTCGGAACTGGTGCATGTCGTACAGTACGGGCAAAGCAGTGCTCACGAGCAAAAAAGAAGGATATGTAAGGTGTCGGGGGATAAACGGCGTTACTTTGATATTTTAACTGGATGAATGCAGCGGATCATCCGGATTTTCAGTGTACATAACAAAACCGTGCTGAGAACCGGAAACATTGTGTACGGCCCGGAAAACCTTTAGTGGGATTTCTCACGTTTTCCGTCTCCCCGAAATCAACCAGGCATTACAGCGCAGCAGGTGAACCCGGCGGTCCTTGTGGCTCAGACGCGTTTATATATCATTATATAAGAAATGGATAACGCCGGTAAGGAAGAGGAAGCTCTTCGGCTTATGGCTGAAGCAGATAAGAAAATGAAGTCATCTACTTCATTTCTGGGAGGGATGTTTGGGTAAGATTTATTTCATTAGTGACATGCCAGCATGCACAAAAACGCAAAACATTGGTTTACAAGGGAAAACAGGTGCAAGGCGGATGTGCTCGGATATCTAGCTGGTTTAATGGAACATTTATGGGTTGTATTTTTCTTAATATAAATTAATGCTGCAGTATATACAAGGTGATGTGTTTGGTAGCTGGATTCGAGTCGGGGAGGATGCATCAATGATCTCACGCACTGATCTTGTCCTTCCTTCTCAGTGGATCGATTACCCTCGGAAATGGTGCATGGTTCCGTTCATCATGAGGGAAATAAAACCAAACGTTACGTTTAAGACATGAGTCTTTATTAGACTGGGTGGTATTTGGAAATAGAACGCGATTTTCACGCATTCACCACTGCTAGCGGAGCCTTCTTCCTCGTCCATGTTTGTGTCATATAAGCGGTAATTCCCGTGGGAAATATGGACTACTGATTTTTCCATTTACTGTGATTAAAATACACCTTCAAAAACAAAATCATAGGAGCCTATAATACTTACATTAATTTATTTGTGTTCGGCACAGTCGTGCGTGCAAACTCTTGCATTTTCCTAGACCATGGTATATTTGCTTTACATTATGATTATATGTAGTTTATTAGGGGTCCAAACAGGCTATGCTGGTACCTTATTGTATTTGCTAGGATTTTTAGGGGTTCTTAGCACTGGGACCACTACTGTTTTTGTCAGGATTTTCCTATTATTATTATTATTATTATTATTATTATTATTATTATTATTACTGTTCGGGGTGCAAAGCACGTAGCGCTTCTTTTCATAATCCTAATTTGGTGAGCGTTTCTACTGTAAGGACAACATGTTCAGATCAAAATCCTGTCACAGCAGTATTTACTAATGTCTTACTTTTTAATACACTGGCCTCTAGCTACAGTCGCTACTACCTTTTCCATCAGTACTGATATTCTGTTTCTATGCCATGGATGACATTGAGACCCTTAAGAGTCCTCAGTCATATTTATCTTCACAGTATTCTGCTTCTGCACTAAAACAATATGTGGATCAGCAGGAGCCTCAGTAGAGATTTATGAAAGGGGGTGGGGCTAAGCTTTTATCATGGGGGTCTGATGGAAATGGCCCACATTATCTAAACTAGGTAGCAGAGGTGGGGGGTTCAGGTCCATAGAGTACAAATCCAGACCAAGATTTTCTTTCAACCAAACGGTGGAGTACTCTGTGACTGTGACTCTTTATGCTCAACTGGTTGGTTGAAAGAAAATCTTGGTCAGGATTTGTACTCTCTTGACACTTCTGATAAGTAGTATACATCTATTTGGGGGAGGGGGCAACGTTTTAGGGTGGGCTATAGCCCCACTAAAATAGGCCTAACGACACCCCTGTGGAACAGAGACCGTAATTTGGTCAAGTGGTGCCAATTTCCCTCCACCCTCATCCCGCTACAAAATCACTGCCGTCGGCCTGATGGTGGCGCGATAGTAGACTTTATTTATTTATTTGTTACTATTTTTTAAAGATTGTATCTTCGGAACTGTGGGTCTTGGAAGCAAAACTTTTTTCGAGACATTCCTTGGCTCATGGCAAAAAATACTGCCGTGGGACTATGAAGCTCCGGACTACTTAGATTTGTAGGTAATTTGCATAATGTGAAGAATGTACTTTCTCGAACTTGTCCTAGATCATTCTTCCCATTCACACAAAATATGAACTGCGGCGTGTAGACAAAAAGTTGTGTGTAGCATTTTGATCAAGCAAATCAGACCAATGAACTTCTCGGGCATGAACTTTTAGCACTTAATGGCCGATTTCTCATCAACAGAACATCCAGTTCTCACCAAGCTTACTAAGTGTAGTTGGTAAGACATTCTGAAGCCACTCCCCAAATTTAGCAAAAATCACTCAATGGGCGGCACTATAACTCAAAATTTATAACTCAGAAACCACTGGACACAGAAAGATGAAATTTTGTTTACTTGTACGTGGCCAGATGTCCCAACTAATCATTTAATAAAAGTTCATCTACTCATCAAACATGGCTGACAACAGACAGTCAAACATCAGCATGCTTACAGCAGTGGTGGCTCTGAGGTCTGGCAATCCGAAGGTTGCTGTTTTGAATCCCGTGAATGCCAGGAGTGATCCTACTCCATTGGGCCCTTGAGGAAGGCCCTTAACCTGCAATTGCTTCATCCTGGGTATGATGTTAATCTACATCCAGCCGTATAAGGACGTCCTCCAACTTACAGGGAAAAACTTGGGGGTTGGTGGCAGGATTGGCACTCCAGCCACTGGAAAAAATTCACATTGTTCCATTCGGCCTATGGTGTGGTGCTGAGGTATCACCCTCCACAGGGCTGCCCTCAGGTTCTCGTCCCTGAGGTGGTTTTTCGTGTGGTGGGTGTGGCAACTTGCTATAATTAGCACATGCTCCTTACCTCTATAATTGTCCTTGTAAATGACTGAAAATCATGAAATTTGCTGTCATAATGCAACCTTCCCTCCACTGTCCAGAGCTGTAAAGACACGCTAGTCAGCCTATTGGTGGCGGTATAGTACTATGTTTTACATTATGGGCCACATCTGTGGATTATAGAAAATATTTTTTCCCACAATCCTTGACTTTGATTTGACTTTGCTAATAAGATCAGCAACCTTTGCCCCATACATCTTTAGCTAATTTGCAAAATGTGAAAAATCTATTTTTTGAAACTTGTCCAAGCTGTTCATCCAATTCAAACAAAATTTGAACTGCAGCATCTTGAGACCATGTGCACAAATGTTTTCCTTAGGATTTTGATCAGGATAATTGTTCTGACGCTACAGACCACTTAATTTCTTGGGTATGGCCTTTTCGCACTTAATAGCCAATTTCTCATCAAGGGAACATCTAATTCTCACCAAACTTACAATCTATGGTTAGTATGACATTCTGAAGTGACCTTCCAAATTTCACAAAAATCGCCCAATAGGGGACGCTACAACTCAAAATAGCTCATAACTCGAAACATAAACATAAAAGGATGAAATTTTGTGCACATGTTCGTGGCCAGATGTCCCAACAAATCACATAATAGAAGTTCATTTACTGATCAAATATGGTTGACAACAGCCAATCAAATTTCAGCAGGCTATAATTGCCCTTGTATATGACTGAGAATCATGACGTTTGGTGTAATGGGGTGCTGTTCCTTCCTCTATTCAGACCAGAAATAAGACACAGCTTGGGCTTGTGGTGGTGCTAAAGGGCCCATAGTTCACAGGCCCATATACAGTAATGTAGATATTATGTAGCCATACATACACAAAATGCTTCCACATGTAATACACATTCATGTAAAGACATTGTAATGGAACATTTGATGTTAAATGTGGTCGAAGTATCTATTCAGGTCATAGTGCTTGGACCCCGTTAATCACCGCCTGCAGCTATATTTATATTATTATTATTATTATTATTATTATTATTAATTTGTGGCATGATGTAAATCGTTAAAGATTCATAGCTCCTCCCTGTGCGCCCTTCCAGTAACTTGTCAGGTGGGTATGACCATATTATAGTAATTGAGGCAGTTACTTTCTCATTTCATTACGTTTTATTTTTTTCGCCTGTTTTCTCCATTAAAAACACTGCCTCACTCAGTAGTCTTCACATTCACTGATTGATTGCCTTTATGGGTGTTTCAGGGCTTTCCCTCCATGTTGTATTTCAGGGGGAGTCACAAGGTAGAGGAAGCCTGCGAGATGTACGCCAGAGCCGCCAATATGTTTAAGATGGCCAAAAACTGGTGCGGTAGGTTTTAACTAAGCATATTATTTTAAGGATTTTTCTGTCTCCAGCTGCCAAGGCAGCTGTTAGTAATTAGAAATCATCCACCATAAAGTCAATGTAAAACGCCAGCATATATATGGCGACACTTGGCACGGTTTCTTTGGCAGTAGTTTTGTTATTCTTCTGCTGCAGTTTTGCTGTCGCTGTTGGGTTCATGTCACACCAAGTGGAGAGGAGTATGAAAAAAGGAAAAGCTATTTATTTGTTTAAATTGCCTAGAAGGAAATTTTACATGAAATTATTTATGTAAAACTTTTTACATTCTTCATCCTGCACCTTAGAATTCAAGCAAAATCACTTAGGCTGTGTTTTTACCTTATTTTACAGTTATTTCCGAAGTATTTGCTTGGGTTTGTATTTAAGCACAAGCACTAGGGTTTTTTTCCGCTAATGATCTTTAATGTCATCGTTGCCCAGCCGCAGGAAATGCGTTCCGCCAAGTGGCCAAGATCCACATGCAGCTGCAGAATAAGCACGACTCTGCCACCAGCTTCATCGATGCAGGCACTTCTTACAAGAAGGTCGACCCACAAGGTGAGGCGGGATGGACTGTCGTTGCATGCAGATTTTGGTCCATTACAAATATAAGTTGGATGCTGATGTCTGGTGCATAGTTGCTGATGTCTGATGCACAGATGCAGGTCTGATGTCCAAGTTGTAGATGTCATTTAAAGAGAAGGGACTCTGGTGTAAAGTGGATAGACTTTGTTGATGGTGTAGAATCACACTTCTGTTTAGCGGTTTGACTCCATTTTACATACAATGAGAATGTTATATTTAAAAATTATGCATTGTTATGGACTGGTTAATTATTATGCTTAAATGTCATAAGATTTTAAGTTGTTTGCATATATTAATAAAGTGAATGCCTAGTTTAACTATATTACTCTGTAAAAAACCTAAGAGGTGATGGGAATATGGTAATATTCAATAGTTTATTTATTTTTTCAATTTGTAAAGAATACAACTTTCTGCGAATGAAGGTTCAGATTATTTCTTTCTGGCATATAGAATTGATTGTTTCAGTCTAAATTTACAAATTTCCTCCTTCTCCTTAATGCAACAAGAGGCCATCAACTGTTTAAGTGCTGCCATTGATATATATACAGACATGGTAAGCTCTCCATTGGGTGCATGGCATCATGATCATAGCTAAAGGATGACAAATATATGTCAAAGCCAAACCCTGTATTCTGCTGTCTATGTTGGTCTCCATCTATGTGTATGCAAGACAACGGTACACAGTATGCGCTGAAACACATTTTTTAGCATGTTTATGATTTTTCTGTTAGGGAAGGTTTACTATTGCTGCCAGACATCATATCACTATCGCCGAGATATACGAGTCTGAAATGGTGGACGTCGAAAAGGTGAGGAATGTTTTAAAATGTTGCACATCTCACAAAATGAACTGGTCAGCTGTATTTTTTTACACTGTGGTGTGTGTGTGTGCGTGCGCGCGCGTGACTGTGTGTTTTTATTAGGAACTCCGAGTTCTCGCAGTTTTATAATTAGCTGGTTCTTAGGCTAATGAATTGCATTTGCTACAGGAGAAGCTGAGGGAAAAAAATATTTCTATTAAAAATAATCGAGATGTAAAATTGTACATTTTTGCTTGTTTAACTTATGCATTTGGCGAAACATTACTAGTTGCGAAAGACTATATTGGTTGCAGTGAGGAGTTTGTGAAATTACATGGTGTGATTGGTGCTTCTCTTAAGTCCAGCAGTGAAGTTTTGGGTTAGAATAGTCAGTCCATGACTGCTTTCTCCTGTATGGTCATGGAGAGCCTGTTCCAAATTTTTTGGACTGTGGCTGAAAACCACTCAGATGTAGGGGTAACTTGCGGATAAAGAGATTTGGCTTGTTGGCACATTTATGCTTGGTTGGCTGACATTAGAATATTTGGATGCTTAAAATGACAAAATAGAACATACAAAAATCCTGTTATGATACAGAAAAGATCTACAAATAAACCTCTGGACTTTGTGGGACAGTAAGAAAGTAACATATATCTTGTTTTTTTTATAATTGTTTTTTTTTTATTGTAGAAGACTAAAGAACGTCGTTGGCATTGTTATCTGTTCGCTTTATGTACTCCTGGTGTTTTAATTGAGTTGGTTAAAGGGCCATGAAGATACATTGTCTATTAAGCTCTTGCAATTACACAACATTGATAGTCAAATAGCTTTTAGTTTAATTAATCTAATTATTTATTCATGAGGGGATAGCATGTAATTTATTTCTGTACGTATTTGTAGGATTGATTTCAGGGCAAATGCAGATGTGAGATTCAAGAAGGATTTATGAATTTTCTTTATAGAACTGCTGGCCAGGACAAAGTGGAAGAGTACATCCTAATTGGGAAATAGATTAGTTCCTTAATCCTTATCTTAATAGTTTCAGAACTAAAGGAGAGGTTACTTCGCAGTATTATTCGTTCATGCACCACAGGCATCTGCATTACTACGTTCACGCTCCTAAAAGCATGACATTTTTGATGATTCTAGGTCTTACTATTGTGCCCTAATATTCCTGGTGTGACTCTTAGAAGAAGGTTTATGGGTTACGGTTTTAATTGAAATTGAACCAGAGTTCTTTATCCTTGTATGTTTTGTCTGCTCTCAGGCAATCGCACACTATGAACAAGCTGCTGACTACTACAAGGGGGAAGATTCCAAAAGGTGACCATTTACCATGCAGACGCAACATCGTTATGTTGGCCGTCATTAGATTTAATGATCTGAAACCTAAATATAATTTGGTCATACTTCAGTTTACATCAGTGTAATATACCTCGGGGAGATAAATTCTGTTGGTATCTTGTGTTAATGTCCATCTTCTGCTATAATTGGATTTCATAATTAACTGTACATTTTCCCCCTCCTTGTTAAAGCTCAGCCAACAAATGTCTGGTGAAAGTAGGCTTTTATAGTTCCCAGTTGGAGCAGTACCAGAAGGCCATAGAAATATACGAACAGGTCAGTGTTGTTTCTGCATTACCCAGCAGTTCCAGTTTGGACAGAGGATTTCTACATCGAGGCTAAGAACATCGTTTCCTTGTAGGTTGGAACTAATTGCATGGATGACCCGCTGATGAAGCATAATGCAAAAGAACATTTCTTTAAGGCTGCCCTGTGCCATTTCATTGTGGATGAATTAAATGCAAAGGTTAGTATAAATTCAATCCAGTAATTAAATTCAGTTTATTTTATATAGTGCCTTTCACAACATAGTTATCCCAAGGCACTTAACAAGAATGTGTGGAAATATAGTCATGCGCTATATGACGTCGTTTCGGTTAGCGACGCACCACATACCTCAGGGGTGGGCAATCTTATCCGCAAAGGGCAGGTTTTTGGGGTAACCTTTAGGTCTGCTGTTCAAACCCAGGTGTGAGGACTCTTCAGCCAATCAGTCCTCTAATTAGTCACCTAATTAGGGAGTTGCAGCGAAAACCTGCACACACAATGGCCCTTTCTGGATTGCCCACCCCTGACATGTATGACAGTGAGCCCAAAAGATTATAATAGAGATGGACAATTCCTATCACCAAGTGACATCCTAGCCATGGTAACATTGCAGTGCAGTGCATTTCTCACGTGTTAGTGATGATGCTAGGGTAAGCAAACCTACTGCACTGCCAGTCGCATTAAAGTACAGCACATACAATTATGTACAGTACATAATACCTGATAATGATAACTATGTAACTAGTTTATGTATTTACTAGGGCTGTCAAAATTAACGGGTTAACGCGGATTAATCCATCATCATGATTAATCTGATTTTTAACGCAATTAACCCATCTGCAGCGCAGAATGACTCAAAATCCCTGAAATGTCTCTGTCAACGCATTTCGGGCAGTTTTGGTGCGTTCCATTTGCCCTCGGAACTCGTATTCTGAGTCGGATTCCGAGTTTTGAAGCCGGTAGTGACGACATGCGCGCTCCCGTTTCTCGGAGGTCCGAGAAATATCTCGGAGCAGCACAGAGTTCAGAATCCAAGATGGCTGCGCCCTTTATCAACAGAAGGGGAAGTTGTAGTTTTATACTGTTTAATCAAGCGCTACTTCTCATTTGTGGTTCGTTAAATCGGTCGCACACACTATACCGTCCAACTTATCTGTGGACATGTTGCGACGGAGTTTTATACGTAAAGCACCGCGCGTAATGTGTTATCAACTGATATTGCTAACAATGGCAATTAACCGGGCTAGAATTGGATTTCATGATTATGCGGATTATTTGTCGGATTTACGGTAGTTCGAGCTAATTGTAAGTGGACGAAGATAAAGACCATTTAAACTGAGGTACCTTAAATAGATTAAAAATGAATGATATTTAATCGTGATTAATCGGAATTAATCCACAGCAACCCTGTGATTAATCTGATTAAAAATTTTAATCGTTTGACAGCACTAGTATTTACTGTACTGTAGTTTTAAAATCATTATTTAGGCTGTAGAATATAGCCTAGGTGTGTAGTGGTCTGTACCATCTGGGTTTGTGTAAGGATACTCTATGACAGGGCTGCCCAACTCCAGTCCTGGAGGGCCGGAGCCCTGTGTAGCTTAGTTCTTTCCCTGGTCCACCATAAATGATTCAGCTCAAGCCGTGTGGTAATTAGCACTAGCAGTTGAATCAGGTGTGTTAAATGAGGGGAAACCCAAAAATGTGCAGGGCTCTGGCCCTCCAGGACTGGAGTTGGGCACCCCTGCTCTATGATGTTTGCACAATGACGAAATACAATGCCAAAGTTTCTCAGAACGTATCTGTGTCGATAAGTGACGCATTAATACACATAATTAATTCATGGATACTAAATTGTTCATGATATAGGGATAAAAAAATAATAATACCTCATTAGCTATTAAATCCAGGGTAGATGTGCATTGAGTCTATTGCGATACCTTTTCCATAAGAAAGGCCGAAACGCATTACATTTGTAATCTACTTTATAAATGATATTGTTTGTGTGTTTTGGTATGCAAGGATTAGGAAACACTGCCTGGGGAAATGCATTTAGCATTTCAGTACCAGTCATCATTTTCATATGTGTGCGTTGACAGTTTTCCCCTTGATTCATAATAATTTGATTAATCATTTTGAAGTAGGAGAAATATCACCAGAGTAATTTTGATTTGTTTATTTGCGGCTAAAATCCCCACGGTCGCCTCATTTCTTTGAAATTAACACTTCGTGTCCTGCAGCTTGCCCTGGAGAAGTATGAGGGAATGTTCCCAGCGTTTTCTGATTCAAGAGAATGCAAGCTTCTGAAGGTCTGTAAGTTTTGATTTCAAAAGTTGCTCTAGCATTTATTGCCACCCCTCAATAATTTTCCCCCTCTCAGTGGTCCGAATGGGGAATGTACAGATATTGAAAACATTTTATTTCATAGTAAGTGGAACATCAATGAAGGGTGTGTAACGATATGCACAGATCTCTAGTCTTCCTTTCAGCTCGGTACGATTAGCTAAATAATTACATCACTTAAATTATCAGGCAACAGTTTTTCAGAAAACTTTCTATAGTAAATCACCCACTTGGGAAATGTTAGCATTTTTTTGGGTTATTTTAGTGTAATTATTACCTATAGAAAGAGGAATGAAGTGGTTTATCTCCTCCTAACATTATGGTAATGTTTCAAAAACACTTTGGAGTAAACTTTGGAACATTTAAGGATATACTTAAGTACAGAGAGCTCCTTGGCAAATAAGAACCTACGAAGCCAGTAGGAACAGGGAGGCACTCTGGTACCACGTTTTTCTATAGCAATATAATTAAAGTGACACATTTCTGTCATTCTGCATGAGGAAGGTCATTTGGAACCATGGCTTCTGTTCCAGGAGAGGGAACAATCCTTGATTACTGAAACAGCCTGGTTAATTTATGTACAGTAGTTTTTAGCTAGTCTCGTTAGAGACACCAATCAAGCCAAGAGAATGAGGGTATTGCCTTTTTGGAGAAAATGTAACATAAAATCATTTAATTAAAACTGTGTAATAATAAGTGCCTGTATCTGCCCTAATCATGGCTTCATCTATATTTTTCACAGAAACTTCTGGAAGCCCATGAGGAACAGAACAGCGAGGCTTTCACTGAAGCCGTACGTTTGCACCCCTTCTGTAAATAGTTTTCCTATCCAACTGTTGATGCAGAGAATAATATTCAGTCATTAGTTTTGGATACTCCAAGTCTCTCCCCTCATTGCAATAGGTTTATGTTCAAAAAACGTTTGGTCAATAGTAGAGTCATGAATGAACATGTCCTTCATGTTGTGGTGACATTCCAGGATGTCTTCCAGTGTGGAAGTATATTATGCTAAGACACTCTCCGCTTGAGAGAGTACCTACTTCCCTGGGAACTGGTGTGGCAGTGTGTGTCCTATTTTGGACTGACATCCTATCCCAGGTGTCTCCTGCCCTATGCTTCGTCAGATGTGCTCCAGGCTTTTGGTGATCCTATATTAGATAAATGCTTATGAAAATAGATGGATGGATATTTTGAGTGGATGACAATAATAGACTCCTAAACTCCTAAATGTATTGCATTGTATGGTGAGCATTATAATGTGCTGTTTTGAGTCTGCTAAATGATATTATTTCTAATTTAGGTGAAGGAGTTTGACTCCATCTCCCGTATTGACCAGTGGCTGACTACTATGCTGCTGCGCATCAAGAAGACCATCCAGGGGGATGCTGGAGATCTGAAGTGAAGTACATTGCCAATCACCTAAATATCAGTGACGTTGCTTTGTCTGTACACGTGTTTTCAGAACAATAGGTCATTAGGATTGTCTAAACCCATTTCTGAGCTGTTCAAATCATTCATTAACAGTGTCATGCCAGACCAGGGGTACATCCAAAATTAGTCCGTACTGAATATCATTAGAAGCCTACTACTTGACCATTAATGTAGTACCTACTGTATTTATGCATGAGAATAGTATGCATGCACTCGGACAAACTGCAGTCACCATCATGTATATTACCTGGCCCAGAAATTTACCAATGACATAGCTTGACCCCCTCAAAAATTAAAAACATTAAAAACTATCAATGAAAAAAAAAATATATTCAACTTATGCAACTTATGTAATTGGGTATTGCTTTCTACTTAGATTTGTACAAAGATGGCTTTTCCTTCACCATCTTGAGAGAAATTTCTGAGCAACAAAGTTCTTTGTCTCTGGTTGTAGCTCCCGTGGCCTTGTGGGATAGCGTAGCGTTCATCGGTTGCACACTTCGGAATTTCGCAGAGTGTAGTATGTCATCCAGGTGTTGTCCGCCTACTATCTCATCCATACTGAGGATTTGGACATACTGCTCACTTTGCATACTATATTTTGCATCCTAATTAGCAAACAAGTATGCGATTTTGGATGCACCCCAGAGTTTGGAGAAAGCAGGTTCTCTTCAAACTGCCTACTCTTGAGCCAAAACGTCCTCCACCATGATTTTTATTTTTTATTTTTAATTAAAAAGGGTGTACTAATCTCAAAATTAGCCCGCATTTCTAATACATTTTGCTAACATTAAATCTATTTTGAAGCCATTTCATTGGGCTTTCTAAATTACATCATTAAAAATAAAATGCATGCAAGTTTCTCAAAAACAATAATGGATGTAATGCCTCTGAGTCGCCCGTTACAATTAACTACATTTTACATCTAACTGGTGTATTGTATCCTGGAAGCAATGCAAACAAACTTCATGTGAGAGAAACAACCCATTTTTCAACACAAGAGTACAGAATATGTCATTTTAATTACTATTGATATGAAGATCGATTTCTCTCTCTTGTGGGTTTCTCTGAAAAATATAATCTCCTAAGGGCTTTTAGGGACGTAGCTTTGGTTTATCTTGGTTACATTCTCTTTATTTTCATAGTAACCAGGCTTGTGAACATTCCAGAATGCCGATCGATATCAAAGACTTATTTGTTTTTATTATACATAATATATAGAAAATTATTAATATAAGTACAGTCATGTTGCTTAAGTGGAAATGAACAGTATTTTGTAAATGTGAAAAAGCTTATTTTTTGTCGAGCTAAAGTTTAAATTTTATTTTGATATTAACGGGTATAAGACATGCACTCTATAGTAATGCATTTTTGCATATCACACAAATATGCATTTTAAAGTTAACATATAATACAATACGAATTTGAATCTATACTGTTTTGTCTTTTTAAATCTACTCACTGGGTTGATTTTTGTATTATTTCATTGATTTTATAGGGAAAATGTGCTCAGGTCTGTGTAATGTTAGTGTTGACCACTGTTGCCCTATGGTAACACTGTCTACATATTATTGTTGTGCCGATGACATAGTGTTGGCATGCAGTGTGAAATGCTCTGAATTTATATTTCAAACCTGACTTCCAGTGTCTGCTCTTCCGTATCAGTCTCCACATTTGTACCATACTGTGCTGTTATAAACTCATAGTAAGCCTCTGAAGTTTATTGTTATAAATACTGAAATCCCAGAATTGTGGAAAAAGAATTCTGCCAATTACCATTGATATCAAATGTGTTTCCTTAAGCGATGTAATCAAACAGGAGGTTTTTTCATTTGTATGTAAATTTACTCGCCGCAGCCGAATTTTTTATGAACATACTACAGCCTGCCCCTCTCATCCTGCTCGAGCCTGAAGGCCTTTTCTCTTGACATAAATGCAGAGGATGCAGTTTCTCCTGGGGAGGGTGGATCTCATCACCGGGGATTCTCACCAGGGTGTAGGTTACGCGGAGGTCAGGTCACGAGAACGGGGGCAGTTGCTGACACAGATGCGCTACTCTGGAAAAAGACCCTGGTTTCTGGTGCTTTCTAGAACTGTGCTGAATTTACAGCTAAGTGGAATTTATAGTACGTTTACAAGCATGAGTGACATGTTGGGAGAAAGGTGTTTGTAGTATGGGAAAGACTTGAATCTAAGCTATCATTTAGCATTAGCGGATTGTGGGATTGGAACACAGTTGGTGTGGATTTATGGCGCAGTCGTTAAGATTTCTGTGATATGTATTAAACTTATTATGTTTATAACAAGGATGTTGGACATCAGCATTTCCTGATTCTGATCCTAACATACCCACTCTTATTTAGTACTCTGTTGAAGGAATTTCACTTTGCTGTGGAAAAAGATCCCTATCACACATCTTCCCAAATCATCCAGTGAACACGCTGCGGTAGTAGGGAAGACTGGGAGATGTAGAACCACTGAACATCATGACAAATGGAACCGACCACTCAGGGCTGTCAGCTGATATTGGTGTCACTACAGAAACATAGATGTGTCAAAAACATTCATATTGTTATCTAACCGTTCAGCGGTTCATCTGAAATTCTGAAGGAACCTTCATGTTTCGAGTAGGTGCCGGTGATGCATAGTTCTGTCCTAGATTTAACTGTGTTAGACTGCACTTATATGCCACACATTTTATCTGTAACTGTGATATTAATAGCTGTGATGCATTAAAATAAATGATATTTACGAAGATAAGTATTCGATGTGCCTGTTATTCAGAACACACCAAAGCAACAATGCGTGTCTTTGCGATGGCTTCCACAGCCTGTTGTACGGATACTCCTGAATGTTGGACAGAGATGTTGGCTGAGGGCACGAGTGGGGTGGAATCGCAACATGTGCGGCACATAAATATTGATTCCTTTTTGCATCCGCGTTTACAGAACTGACGTGCATTGCTTACATTTGGAAATCGCTAAAGATATCTACGATGGGTCACAAATACATCTTAATAACTAAAAATACCCCTGTAACAATAAGGAGTGTTCTGCAGCACCCGGCTTTATGTACTGCATAAATTGGATAATAACAGGAAAACATGCGGAGAAGAATCAGGAAGACGTCAAGCGAAAACATTATTGCATCAAACTTATAATGAAATAATAGCATAAGATATTTGAACACAGACGAAGGTGGATGTTATGCGTAAAATAGTGTTGAACAAGGCTGAATCGAAAAACCAAAATAAGGTTGATTGCTGCTGGCCATTTTACTGCTAAAGAGCTTGAGAAGGACTAGCAATTAGTGCACTTATGCATTACTCCCAATCAATAGCATGGACTGCGGATCCTCGCACCATGAGCAATCAGTTAGGAGGGAAGACGAACTGAGATATTAGCAGTTTGGAAAATGTAATTATTGACCATAATTTTCCATAATCAATTCTGGGGTCCTGGAGCCTGTCCTGGGAGGTATATACCAGGTACAAACTCCGCTGTGTAATTATAAGAAACAAATTAGTCACCCTAATCTGTCGATTTCATATGCCCAGTCAAACGTATTTATTGCTACAGCTGCAACTCTCGGGTGGACTAAGGTTTTTTGGAACAGAACCTCCACCCGTGAAAGTCATCGAAAAGATAAATGATAAAGCCCTGACTATATGAACAGCCAGGAGAAGGTTCCATGCGGCCTTTTGTTTTGTAGACTAGCAGCAAGCTCAGGAAATGGGGGAAAGCCCAGCATCTGACACATGCTGGCACTGAGCTCCCCTTCTCTCCTGCAAGGTGCTTCAAGAGGTCTATTGATTTTGCCCTCAGGTTACCAGGCTGCCCTCCACGGCATAAACAAATTTACATAGCTGAGATGCCGTACAAAGAAACTCCCTGTTTTCAGGCAGCTACTTGTGGGTGGGGGGGGGGGGGGGGGGGGGGGGGGGGGGGGGGGGGTGCCGTGGGCGGGGGTGGTGTGGGGTGGCGGGGGCCGGGGCGGGGGGGTGTGGGGGGGGG
>JAODKC010000028.1:19295191-19305668 GCA_026777985.1 Mormyrops attenuatus
GCCTGGACGGGATGCCAGTCCATCGCAGGGTACAGTGCTGGGGTACAGCCTGGACGGGATGCCAGTCCATCGCAGGGCACATACACACATGTGCTATGGGAAAATGAGAGACACCAGTTAGCCTAAAACAGTGGTGGTTCCAGGTTGTACGGCATCCTAGGCGAACCAACCCCACCCAAACCCCCAACACTGCCCCTCGCAAAACAAACATTGCAAAAAAAAACCACCTTTGGCATTTTTATTAAGAAATTTGAAATGATCCAAATAAATAAGGAAATATTTAAGACTGATTTGACTAATTGCACTAGTATTGTCCAAAGTTAGTGGTGTGCGATTTGATATATTCCCCCGCTCCCCCTACCTTGGAGTTCAAGTTGGGCGCCCTGATCTGCCTAGCTCACACACTAGAATGAGGGCGCCCACTCCGACAAGGTAAACTGACCCACACGGTGATGTGACATCACTGATGTGATGTGAAAATGAGCGACGGAAAACCGACTGTGCAAATGGCACAATCAAATGTTTTTTGTGCGGGCGCTTTGTCTCCCCCGGCAAGATGCCGCTATGGGTGAATGCCCATGTCACCCGTACCTCAACCCACCAGAGTCCTAAAAATATGTCTTTGGACTATGGGATGAAATCCAGAATAGCAAGAGTAAACCTGCGTAACTTAGAGTGGAGAAGAGATTTGACTCCCCTAACCCCAAAGGAGTGAGACACAACAGAGTGCAACAGAGGAATGGATGATGCATGAGCTTATTAAATATGCTTAAAGTTTTATTTTACAATAATTCAAGCTGCAAGTATCTTTATAGTGTTAAAGAGCGCCTGCATTAGACAAAAATAAATGCTTTAATTAACCAAGAAATGCATGATGGACAAACATATTTTGATTGGTAACTACAATATTAAATAAAGTAAAATGCTATGTGAAAGCTTTCACAGTAGGAACTGACAAGCCAACTCATTTAAAGGGAATAATTAAAACCATTTATTGGCTTGCACAGTGAGTGACTCCACCAAGGGATAGAAGTATATTAACTTACTAATGCATGCTTTGCTCTCTCTTTCTTTCAACAGAATGAACATACCAAACAGCCTGAGTGGAAACAGTACAGTACAGTAACAGTGTTAGTCTCTGCTTGGGTTGATTGTGTGAGTGTGTAGGGAGGGGGGAGGAGAAAAAAAAGGGAAACAGGCAGCCTATTGTTTACAGCATATCATCGTCTTAAACATAATTTAAAGAAATCGGCAGTGAGGGCAGGGGGATTCATAATGAAACGTCTTTGAGATGTAATTTGCATGATGTGTAGGCTAAGAACAGTAGAGTTGGAAAGAGAGAAATTTGGCGGGGGGGGGGAATGAAAAGGTTGCAGTCTCTTGCTGCACTGGGGCGTACGCAGATTGCTATACACTACAGGACCGCCTCATGCACCCCCCCCCCCCCAGCCGCCGCTCACATTCCTTCTGCAGGACTGCATTCCATGAGGTACATCAAAATTCTGCGCCTGAAGTCCACCACCCACTTCCTGCATTATGAGCCGCACATAAGCCTGCTGGCCGTCCAGCTCTCTGGCAGCGACAGGTTAGCGCTACCTCAGTCCCTGCTTTTAACTGATTCGACAATCTGGTTATTCATTAACGACACAATGCTGGACTTCCAGTAAAGAACACAATAAAAGCCTCCAATAATCTAAAGGTAGCTTTTCCTTTCCATTTAAATCACCGTCTGCTGTCATCAAGTGAAAAAGCTGTTCTGATGAGAATTTTACAGGAGGAAAGCAAGACTTTGTTTTGTTAACATATTTCAGCCTAGTCATTTATGCATGATTGATTATGCTGACAGATTGTAACAAGCATTGAATGTCTCTAGATACCTCATAACAAGTGGTATGAAGTGTTTGGATCCATTGTGCAGAATGATCGTGGCCTTCTTTTTCATTAATCCAGCAGCGTGAGACCCAGTATCCAGCCCTCTCTCCCACCCAGTCCAAATTTTTGTTCTCTCCCACCACCTACACATCTTGGCAACCAGTTACAAAACCCTTGATTACTATGCAGGTGAAGGACTGGAACAAAAACGTGAACCGGCTCATGGATGCCGGAGGACTGAGTTGAGAAGCAATGCTTTAATCTGATGGCAAGTCATTGTGTTTATAAATGCAAGGCAAACGTGTTACATTCTACATGACTAAGCTATGAAAAGACTGATAAGTGCCAAACTGCTACAATATCATTTATTGACTTATTACTACTATTGTTTTTGTTTATCAACCTGTTTTATCCGAGGGAATAGCAAATCTCTTCTTGGGATCTATAAAGGATATCTACCTACCAAACCATTTAATTTGTTATTACATGTAAAAGATTTTAGCAGTTGGGTATTTCTGTTGCCGTGTAAGAGATGGCATCCCAGGCTATCAAAGAGCAATGTGTTTCCAGGGTAGAGTTCTGAATTCACCACAACCCCACGCTGGATAAGCACTTATGGAAAATGGATGTATGGGTGAATGACTTCTTATTGAACCAGTTTCAGCTACGATACCCAAAAACCATTATGTTATTTACCAGCCCATGAACGTTTGAAGGCATCATTAGCAGCAAGACAGAATCCAGCACAACAGGACAGAGATTATCTCTGGAGTGACGTAGCAAACTGCACCGACCTCTGTTGCACACTTGCATTATAGTAAGGTGGATTGCAAAAATGCAATCACATTCTGCCTCACCATGAGGAGTAATACCTTCATATATGCAAATTTTATAGTTGTGCATAAGCAGCTACTTAAAGATACAACATAAAAAATTTAAGGAGCTCTTCTGTTACTGCTGAGTGAAATAACTGGGGTCTGTGGGAAGAGATATTCTAAAAAGGTAAGAACGTAGCTTGCACTGAGAAAGGGGTAAGTCTCTGCAGTTTTTGGAAACTAAGGAACCACTGTCAAGTTGGGAGAAGGTCAATATTGCCCTAGCCACCTGATCTGCTCATCCTAAACAAAAACACTGACTAGGCCTATGAAAATGGGCTTGCTGAAGAGCAGGTACGATACAAGGTACTATTAGCCCAACTCCAGACAAACAAATGTTTATAAAACATGATTTTGTAAATGAGAGCTTAAATTTGTCTATAAATAGGCCTATTATCTCTCATTTTTAATATTTTATTTACTCGTTAACACAATATGTTGCATGCAGACGTTTACATTTTGTAATACTGCAAGGAACGCAATGTACTTCCCTAGAAAACTGCATCAATTTAAAAATATCTGATACCAAGTAAGCTAATCTAAAGTATCACGGCAAAATAACACTTGATCCTATAATTATTCCCTCCCTTGTTCTTAGGAACGATTTACAGAACGTCTTAAACCTCATGTTTTAAGCATGACCGCACATCTTCTTCCATTTCATTGAAGCCTTCTCACAATTGCAGATCCTTTGAAAGCTGAACACTTGCTTTTGTTTGAATGCATCCTTCAAGCATCCTCTTTTTTTTCCATTCATAGCACCGGAGAACATCGCGTCCCGCTCTATTATTTATTTATTTATTATTTAAATAACCTACTTGACTGGCACCTGTGGAATCCAATAGGCATCGTTAACTTCGGTGACGTCAGCGGAGGGGCGGGACCAACACGACTAGGTTTGGTGTGCAGGCCGTAGTAAGCGCCAGTGTAGTCAGCGGCTACACGGTGACCGGTGTGAATGATGTCGCTGGCTTTGTAACACTCAATGAAGTACCTTCCAAACCACGTAAGTACTAAAAATACACCAGAAGACAAGTTGCTTAACGGGAGTTAAGAGAAACACTGCAGGATACCGGGGCTTCCTATTCTACGCACCAGAATTTATTCCGAATTTATCCCAATATAATCTGGACTGAACAAAACAAATACCGGCCATCGGTCTCCACGTAAAGGAGATAATTTCGCGTCGCGGTTATATTTTCTAAGGCTTCGGTGCGAGGAAGCTTAGCACTAGCTATGCAATGGATATTATTTGAAAGAGGCCTTTAAACAGCGGGGAAACGGGGCTTGCACGCTAATAAGACCATAGATCCTGGTAGCTAGCAAAAGCCTCTTTCTTTTTAAGATCCACTTTGTGGTTGCCGTGCGTTTCGCTGCTGCATTTGCTACCAGACTCGCTTTCTTTGGTTTTTGCTTCCCATTCAGTATATTCTTTTTTTTTCTGCTAGTAGTTTTTTGCACATGCATGTACATCAGCTAATTTTTTTTGCCTCTTTATTTGTTTAGAGTCCGATTCAGTATTTGGTGTATGTACTAACTTGCAGAGCCGCAAAGTGTATTTAGCAAGCCAGACAGCCACATTCATTCAGCCCATCCGTAACAACTGGCTACACCAAGCAGGCTTGCCTTTGCCCGGCCAGATCTGGAAAACTTGGGGTGCTGTGCTACCCTTATATCTAACCATCTAACGACGCTACACAGCCAGCCAAATAGCTCCGAGTCCACATTGCAATCGAGATGCCGATGCCTGCCAATGCATCCGTGTCCAGGGATCATAAACCTTAATATCGCGATTGCATTTTTTGCATAAAGCTACCTAATGTTTGGCAGAGTTGCCTTTGTTTGTTTTTTAAAACCGGGCTCTCGCTAGCAACCGATATAGGGGGGGATTTGCAATGCAAACAAACCGTCGTTTTCTTGGACTCGCACTCGAATGTTATTTTTAGAAACTGGCATTTTTTTTAATGTTGTGTCAACGTGCGACGTTGTGACTGTTATATAGGGAATATGCACTGAGCGATGATCCGTTGGACTGGACTCTAAGGATGTGCATGGATTGTGTCTAAAAAAAGAGAGGATTTTTTATTTATTATCAGGGAGAATAATTTGCATTAATATTCCCAAGCGTTTCAGGTAGCGTCCCCTCGTTTTTGTGCCGAACGGTTCCCCTGGCGATCCCCCTTTTTTACACTAATGAACATACGGCGATCAAATCCCGTCCACTTAACGCGTTATGGGAGGCCGAGGCGCAAAGCGCAGGACTTCGAGGAGTCGTCTTATCTGAGCGAGTCGGCACAAAGTTTCAGTCCCAATTTGGGATCGCCGAGCCCCCCGGAGACCCCCAGCTCGCCGCACAGCGTCTCCTGCATCGGCAAGTACCTGCTGCTGGAGCCGCTGGATGGGGACCGCGCGTTCAGGGCCGCGCATCTGCACAGCGGAGAGGAGCTGGTGTGCAAGGTGAGCCCCAACGCCGCTGCCTCGCCAGCCCTCCTGGCTCACTGAACAGCACCGGCCGCCTCTCTAAGCACCGTGTAACATATCGCCGGATGTCCTGTAAGTGGCTTGGGACCTCCGTTCAGTCCTAATTGATGGTCCCAGCTATTAAAGTTCTTCCTAAGTGCGGCATGCGCGTTATGGGGGATGTGCAATGAATGATTTTTGCATTTTAAGTGTCCAACAGTCCTATATTGAATTCTCAATAATAATAATAATAATAATAATAATAGAGAAATTAGGCAATGCATTAATTTCTTGATTCTTTGAAATTCTTTATTTAAGAATAAAATACTCGGTTAATTTATTAAGTGCGTGTTCGGGGAATAATTCGAGGTGGCTAGATATAAATGTTTAGATAATTCAACAAGCTGAATATTTCAACGCTGCTAATCATGTTGCTGTATTTGGAACGAGAGTAACAATGTTGCTTAGTTCATTCAATGGTGTATTTTTCTGCTTTAATTTCCTAAAGGGATGTTACTTTTGCCGCTTATCCAATTTAGTCCAGTTAAAAGCCAGGATGTTTCCCGGACCATGTGACCTACAAGCTGTAATTCCCAGGTTTTCCTCAACGTGTCCCTGTAGGCACCAAATCTTCAATAATTTGGTGATCCATGTTAGCATATGACTAATTGGAAATGCCCCCTCTTGCATTTTTAGGTTAATCAAAAATGCGAATTGTTTCCATATTTCAATTGTGGCAGTCATATGTTAGTCATTTAACTTGCGTGTATATTGACCAGTAATGGGCAGTTAATTAGCCGCATGAAGAACCATGATAATGATTGTCTGATGCCTCTACCGCACGTATGTCTCACGACATGGAGCAATTAAAATTCATAATTTTCAAAGAGCTGCCTGTGTACAAATAGGACGGTATTTCATGTAATAAAAACAACCTGGAAATTCTCAACACGGTCTGAATACTTGCCTGTCGGAGGATGTGCTACTGTTTATTTAGACATTCTAATTTGACTATCGACTCATGATAAACAGATTTACTTTGAGGAGCAGGCGAGATGCATCGAGGTGATATCCAAACCTCAGTCTTTGTCAAATTTGTGGTGAGAATTCAGGAATATATTTAAAAAGACTGGGCTGTGGCTGTAAAATTTTGCTGATTTGTTTGTGGTCAAAAACCTTGAGGGGTTTCTGGGAATTTGGTGCACCCCCCCCCCCCCCCTCAAAAAAAAAAGGGAGAAAAAAACTTGCATATTGTTTAGCATTGTTAATAAGTTTGACAGCTTATAATACAATGACTGTTTAAATACATTTTTTATTGATTGCTGCTGGTCATGAGCTGGTTGTGTTTATTGCTTTTGGTGGATTTTCAGTTGCAAGAGAATTCTTTTCCTCAAACCATTTCTACCTTACTGGTACAGTAATTTCAGCTTCTGTAATATTGTGACATACGGTGAAATGTCCACCCTCTTGTTTTCATGCCCTGAATAAAATGAATGTCCTGCAAGCCACGGTCATTTAACAGTCTTTCTTTTTTTGACGAACCCTTTATGCGTATTTAAGTTCATGTCGTGCATTGGAATATTTTCCTGTGCTTTCTGCCACAGTGAGGTATTTCACGCCATCTGCTAGTTTGCCTCCAAAATCCCATTATTGATAGTCCCTGCAAAACGAATTTGAAAACTTTTTACTGCCGCACGATTCCATCATGTTTTGGTCCCTTTGATCAGTTCTTTGATTTTATATAGTACAGCCCTGTCTATAGGCACTTTTCTATGGCAGGAACCTCTTTCTGGAATAAGGAATTTCTCTCGTTTCCACTGCAGGAACTTGGCCTGATTAGTAGTTTCATGGAGAGAGTTCCTAATCCTGTTTAGTCCCTACTCCGGAGAAGGAACTTTTTGCTCAACCATGAACTACTGGGTGGGGCTTATTGAGAGAAGCTTTGTTGATTAGCGCTGGGCCATGTGGTCAGCTAGCTTGGAAATTGTCTGGCAAAAAGAGATGGAAGTAGTAGAGTGAAAGTTGAGCTGTTGGAATTATTTTTGTATCTGAAGTTCATTAAATGCATTAATACATTTTTTGCTCATATCTCTGTATTTCTGCATTGGAAAATTCAATTGATAATTGACACTTCTGTCTGTCTATCAGTGGTGACACTTGCCAGTGATTATTAGCAGAATAACGTTACATCGTTTTTATTCTGTGGAAAACAAAAGATCAATCAACAAGCTAGTTTTTATAATGAATTATAAATAAGTTTATGGGTCATATAAATAAAATGCGATTTGTCCTATATTTTTGGCCCGCACGATTGGTCCCTCCAACAATAAAATGACTTGTTCATCTAATTTTTGCTTGGTGATGTGGTTTTTGAAATTATGTGTAAAATTTAAGTTTCCTATGCTTGCTTGGCTTAATGGTCACAGTTCCTGTTATGTGATGGGGAAAGTGACGCATGAAAATGGCCTGGAGCTGCAAAAATTTGTGGTCAAGGTGGCCCAGGATCGTGGAATGGGTGAATAGATTCCATGTTAGATGAAAGCTCCATGTTTTTGCAGGCGTGCGGTACGTTGTGCGATTTCCTTAGAACCAGTTTGGTGAATTAGCAACTCTAAATTGCCCATTGTGTTTGTGCGTGTGTGTGTGCCGCGATGGGCTGCAGTCCCATCCATGATGTTCCCCAGCTTTGTATGCCATTGTTTCTCAACCTGGTCCTCAGGGACCCCCAAACGATCCCATGTTTTTGCTCACTCCCGGCTCCCAACCTGTATCAGATATTCGGTGTTCTTGAGTGTTGGGATCTGGGAGGGAGCAAAAATGTGGACCGTCTGGGGGGTCCCCTAGGACCAGGTTGGAAAACACTGTTGTCTACTGTGCATCCCAGCGTGGAATCTGTCCCCCACAACCCTTTATTGGATAAACGTTTGGAAGATCAATGGGCATATGAGTCGAGCTCACAAGTCTGGCACATTGGTAGTGACTGAGTGATCAACAGACGATTGCTGCAATTGAATAACCGGAAAGGCACAGTTTGACATAAGGGTTCATTGGTTTGACAAACCTGCCCTCCTCTTGCTGAAGGGGAACTGAAAAGCAGGCCTCACTGTCAGAAAGAGTACGGCCCTGGTAGAGTTTTGTTTCCCAAGGCACAAACAACATTAATGTACCCCCAATGGTACAAAAATGTTCCTCATAGTCCATTGCTGTATCTTAAAGGTACATTTACCTACAGCAATTAGCAGACCAATGACAAGTAATTGTACCCTCAAAGGTACAAATTGGTACTTTTTTTTTTTCTTTTTTCTCCTGAGAGTGCAGGATTCAAGAAGAAAAATCTGGACTTTATTCATCACAAGTAACTTTTATGAATGTCATTTGATGTTTGTGTTTTCAAGTGCAAATGTGGAATTGCGCTGTAATTTCACACATTCGATTGTGATATTTATTTTTATCAATTTCTTCTTTCCAGGTGTTCGATATCGCTCGATATCGAGAATCTCTGGCTGCGTACTTCTGTCTCTCGGCGCACAAAAACCTCAACCAGATTGTGGAGATAATCCTGGGCGACACCCTGGCTTACGTGTTCTTCGAAAAGAGCCACGGCGACATGCACTCATTTGTGCGGACTTGCAAGCGGCTGCGCGAGGACGCGGCGGCTCGCCTCTTCTATCAGATAGTGTCGGCCGTCGCTCACTGCCACGACAACGGCCTTGTGCTCAGAGACCTCAAGCTGAGAAAATTCGTCTTCACTAACGAAGACAGGTGAGTCTCCTGTCTGTAAATGTGCATTCGTGTCACCCTTAAGTACAGCAATCGGTAACTGTCGGCAAGGGATATGGTTAGGGTTAGGTTAGGGTAAGGTTGTATAGTGTTATGAGCAATTTGTTTTGATATGTCTGAAGAATCTGATTGTTGAATTTTGTAATAAGCATAATTGGCAGATAGGTAGCTGTACTTGACAATGTTGGTTATTACTGGGTAGCCATTAATATAGCTGCTATCTGTGTTGTGCCTATAGCAGAGAAAGATCATCAGATCAGTCATTGGTTAAAGTAACCAAGCTTAGCAACCACAACCTAATCTTGAAATGCGTTACGTTGGTTCTCTTCCAACTGCTAGTAAATTGAATTATACCAGGTTTTAAACTCCTGGAATAGCTTTGAAATTGTTGCCTGGCAACCAAGAGAGAGGCTGCACCATGAAGAGCGGTAGATGCTCTTTATATTGAAGGATGCAGAACTGCTAACCTGCAGTGTTTGGGAATCTGTTGCAGTATAGCATGGTGATCACCCAGCTGATATATGATATGGATTTGGGTTGGGCGCCCAGGTGTGTTCTCCTTAAAGGTGCTTTTAGTCATTAATCTACACGTTGTTTACACCCCAGTTTTTTCCTGTTTGTTGTATGCCATTAAATGTCTGATGGGGATTGAGAATTGGAGTTTCTGTATCAGATATTCAGATATTCACCTGTATGTTGAGGTGGGGGGTTACGCAAATGAGTGTTCTGCCGTTAGGGGTTTTGTGATGTTACAGCTAAGGATGTGAGGTTAGCAACTATGACTTCTTACATGAAGTGTCATCATTTTCGTCTAGGAGCCTCATTAAGTTGGAGAGCTTGGAGGATGCGTACATTCTGAAGGGAGACGACGATTTCCTGTCAGACAAGCATGGCTGCCCGGCCTACGTCAGCCCAGAGATCCTGAACATGAGTGGCCGATACTCCGGCAAGGCGGCGGACGTTTGGAGCCTGGGAGTCATGCTCTATACCATCCTGGTGGGCCGCTACCCATTTCACGACATCGAGCCCAGTTCCCTGTTCAGCAAGATCCGCCGGGGGAAGTTTAGCATCCCCGACACGCTCACGCCAAGGGCCAAGTGCCTCATTCGCAGCATGCTGAGGCGGGAGCCGGCCGAGAGACTCACGTCCCGGGAGATCTTGGACCACCCATGGTTTTCCGGAGAATTCCACGGGCCTGGACTGGGGTGTGGGACGGGAGAGAAGGACGCGTCAGATCAGGTCGTTCCTGACGTGAATATGGAGGAGGAGAAATTCTTCAATTGAGAGGGGGGGGGTCATCCCTGCAGAGGTCCCCAGGTCGGAAATCAGGAAGTTAAGTGAAGGACATCATAATTCCATCCAGGTTGGAGCTGGGTCGATCCCAGCAAGAAGCAGTGGTCATCTCATGTGGATCGTCAAGGAGCTGCTCGTCACAAGAAGTACATATGCAATGTGGGTGGTGGGGGCGGGGAGGGAGGGGGGATCAGGGG
>JAODKC010000028.1:19305678-19338502 GCA_026777985.1 Mormyrops attenuatus
CCCCCCACCCTCGGCGGGGGGGGGGGGGGGGGGGGGGGGGGGGGGGCCCCCCGGGGGGCGGGGCCTATCCTGTGCTTTTGGATCTCAAATAGGTTTTTAAACATCTGTTCAAAGAAAGTTAAAAATGGTCGTCTAGTAGATCCTAACTTTTTTCTTTTTTTTTTCTCCTTTTTTTTCGTTTCTTTTTTTCCTCATCTTACAGAGCCAAGGATAATAAAAACAAGCTGCTCGTCCGTCAAATTGCAGGGTCACTTTTTCCTTTTATATTTTTATATATTTATATTTTGAGCCTCAAGATGTAACTCATTAACCATTGAATTTTATTCAGGATCCACGCCCACCTCCAAGTTTTAAAGTGTGCTCTTGGGTAAATTTTAAAATAGCAGGTACAATACAACTTAATTTATTATTTTTGTAGCTTTCAGCCTCTGCCTTTCATTCATGGCATCTTCTAGTACATTGTGACAAATTCTCAAAATGGAGAATTGTAGTTGGCTGGCTTTTTTTTTGAGTATCTCTTGTTGCGACAAATTTTTAGTTTCTTAATGTAGGTTTTTTTTTTTTTTTTTTTTTTCCTCCTTAACTGACATGCACTTCATATTATTGGTGTGATAAACTGTGCTTTTAATACTCATTGGCAGGTATTTAATTTAAGCTCGTTTGTTTTTCCCTGTGAACAAGGCAGTGGCTGTCTTGTTTAAATGTAAATTATTAATTAAACGTTTCTATATAACATGCATGTGTGACACGCATAAGCGGACAAGGTAACACTAAAGCTTAGATGAAACATTTTGAGTTTTCTGTTAGTGCCTCAGTATCTTGCACACCTTTCATACGAAGATGACACAATTGTGCAATTTTGGTACTTGGTGTAATTATAGATGAGAAGCTGTGTCAGAATTGATCCGTAAATTCTTTCGCCGCTTGGAACAATAATAGTCGCTGTTAGGAAGTGTCGTCCATACCATGCATCTAAACGAAGACATTTAAAATGTGTTCTTAAAGGTGTCGGTGGAATGTCAGTGCATTATGTATCGAGTCCATGTATTAACCTGCGGGTTAGAGAATGGCATTTTATCGGTAATGTTTTTGTGGCTTTTTTGTTTTCGTTTTGTTCTGTTTTGAAACCTTTTGGTATAATTTAGTTTTAAGCCATATAACTACACTCCATCCAGTACCTCAAAAGATATTCATGTAAGATCTGGAGTTATCCAGGGTAGGTACCTAAGGGTGTTTTACAGTATTTCAATGTTACTTGAATAGGTGTTTATTTTTATTTTACTTTTTTTAATTCCTATTTTTGTTTAAGAGTCTGTGGCATGTGCGTACCATTTCTTGGCATTTCTCTTGCAGATGCTATGTCATGCCTGGCGATAAAAGCTTTGTTAATGAAATTGATAGATTTGCTATTTAATAGATTGCATTCTCTTATTTTAACAAAGATATAGAGGAGTTATTTTGAAGCTATGGGACTGGTGCTGATGCTAAAGGAATAATATATTTGTGTATCGAAAGGGGAATGTTTTCAGATGTGCATGGTGGAACATCACTGCCTCTGTTTTGATTGTAATCTATATGGATGAATGATTTGTTCAAGAGATTCTTAGTAAATTGTGAAATGCATTTAAAAATTCTGGTCTCCCCCATTTATGTATTTATATATGCCTTGACATTTGGTGCTGTGTAATTTTTAGATAATCCCTCATCTTAAATAGTTCACAGATGTTAAAGAAGTTGCGGTAAGGTGATATAAACGGCAAATAAAGTTGCTATATGATTTTAATACTCTCTTCTCTTGTGCTTTTCAAAGGTTTGCTCATAATTTGCACAACCTGCCCTGTTTATAAATGCAGGGCAGATGTGTTGAAAGTCATTTTTGGGGCGGGATCTGTGGTTACTTGAGCAGTAAAATGCCAGACAAGTATAGTGCAATATTGGTACAACAATAACTGTCAGGCCCTTGGATCGCTATATGACATAATTCTTGATTTGTTTCTGAAAATGGACGTGTTCTTTGATGTATTGCTCAGACGAACTTTATTTGCTTGGGACCTCCAACAAATGTTTTTCTTTAAAATAATTGAAATCACAATGGAATACTCAGTATTTGTACATGTGTTTATATATTCAAGTGTCAGTCTGTTTAACATTTTACTCTTTGAATTCATAACGATACATATAAGATAGAAATGGCAAGAGAACTGAGTGAAAACAAATTTATATATATATATATATATATATAAAATAAATAATAAATAAATATACACACACACACACAGGAAGGTGAGTGTTAGTTGATGTTTTCAAAATTCCATTGTTTACAAAACTGTAAATGTCTGTGCAGTTACACAACCATATTACACTTCAATTTAATTAAGGAAAAATCTCTCGCAAGTTACATTAATCTCTCGGGAAACAATGTTGCCTTGTTCCCTTGGATGTTAGCAAGGACAAACTATTTTAAATTTGCAGTTATTCAGTTTAGCTCATATATGAAAATTTATGCTCAGCTTTTCTGTGCTGTTTGACTTTTTAGAACCCTTCTTTCACATACTGTATTTAAATTATATTCGTCCTTCCTCTTACTCTAGGGGCAGGGAGGCCTGTTAATGGGAGGTCACACAGTGTTCTGTAAGCGGAGGGTCCGTACCATGTTTAATTGGCCATAATGCTGCTTTAACTCAAACAATGCATGGATACTTTGAGTATCGACACCTGCCTGTGGTATCACCCTGCAAGCGAAAGCGAAGTAGAACAATCATAAATATCCCTGTGTGAACAGCAGAGGGGGGTGTAACTCCCTGATTGTAGGTATGATGCTAAAGTTTGATCCACTGTCTCTTTAAGAGTGAAGTGAAGCAGAAAGACAATGCAGTCTATGGCCAATACAAAATCCTGTCCGTCCATTTTTATAGTCAACTATAAATCTATATAGCGTTTTCTAATCAGGACTATTGTCTTGCTTGATGTGGTTAACATAAACATATGATGTAATGGCAGCTTACATTCAGTCTTTGGGTTGGCTCTCATCCGGAGCAAGGCATGATGGGATGGGCATGTCATGTGCCCCCACTGCCCCCCCCAGAGGCAGGAAGCCATAATAATGACATCATAAGACTGACACCAGTGTAAACAGCAACATAAAGTGCCGTCTCTATTCACCATGGGTCTGTTATAGTCTGCAGCTTTGTAGGTAGGTTACAAAATGCAAATAATTCTGGGAGACAAATGTATCAGACATGCTTCACATCGCTCATGCCTGGGCACTGAGAGGATGACAGCTTATTGATAACGTTAACGTCACATTCATCAAATCCCTGGACGGGCACATGTGCTCTGCACATAGGGGGTATTGACACCCCCACCCGCAGAGGGGTGATCATAATAAGTCATTAATGATTAGCAGAGGTGAGCCTCGGGCTTGCTGATGAGTGCATGGCTGCAGGAGAACTGAGAACACGGCATCCCATAATATCACACAACCGCCAGAACTGCTGAAACCTGCGTCTGTACAACATGATCAAGAGGAACTGAGACTGTCAATCGAGCTGTTGATAAAGATGCCACCATCAAGAAGTCACGTCTCCCGCCCCAGAATAACAGAAATCATTTCTTATAGCAATGCTAGCCATAATTACAGGCAGCCATATCTGGCCAGCAGATCTCTGTGAAGCATGCTGGGACATTTAATTTTACATGAACACGGATTCCACAGGTCCAATATATCCCCGCCCCCCGGCTGCTCAGGCGTTTTCTTTGTTTAACTACACTCTACTCCTGGAAAATGACAATACATGCTATTTGCACTTGAAATGCCTTGAAAATGTCTTGTTAGACGTATGTCTCAGGGGCCTTCGCGCATATACGTATAGCAAAATTAATTATAAACCTTAGTCATCACTTCCTCTGGGGCAAATCGGACACTGTGTAACTGAATAAATGTTTATATTAAGCAATATTTAAATTTGGGTTAGTGGAACCAACTCAACAGTAAATACCAGCAGAAAATAATTAATTTAGTAATAAATAAATTACACTTCAGGGCTCTGTGGGTAGCATTCTGTTACCTCTAGGGATCTGGGTTTGATTCATAAGCCTAGCATTGGAGTGTGATTGCATAGTCTCCATTAAAGGCAATTAAGTGGACTGGTGGGTGTTTGTCCTATGACAGAGTTGTACCCAATTCAGTATCCCCTTCCACGGGCCTTGTGCTTCCTATGAGAGGTGCCAGGATTATCTCCACCTTGTATTTACTCTCAGAAAAAAGAGTACCAATTTGTACCTTTGCTTGTCACTGGGGTTGTACCCTCAAGGGTCTGCAAATTGTATTCTAGCTGTAGGGAAATGCACCTTTTAGTCTAATTTAAGGTACAGAAATGGATTCTGAGGAACACCACCAAAGTACAAACAACAATAATGTACCCTGATGTTACAAAAATGTTCCTCGCAGTCCATTTCTGTATCTTAAAAGGTACATTTACCTACAGCTAAGGGTACTTTTGGAAGACCCTTGAGTGACAAATCAAGGTACAAATTGATCCTCTTTTTTCTGACAGTGTTGGATAAGTGATTAGGGGAAACGGTGGTATCGATTAGTCACTCTTCAAAATACAATCCACAATATGTTCTTGGGACATCTCTGTCACATTAAGTACAATCGTTTATCATAAAATATAAAGTGTCATCAACGAGGAGAGGTCTATTGTTTCCTCCAATACAATTTTCAGACACTGTAATATTTGTCTTTAAAAATAATTACAAAATCATGTTCATGATTCCTTACAGAATAATACATGAAAAATGTTTGTATTACAGTGTGTTATTTATTTAAATAAATATATCCGTTTATATCTATCTTGTAGCAGCTCGTCCAGAACTTGGTCACAGGGGGCCTGGACCCTATCCCAGGTAGCATACGGCAAAAGACATCCTCTGATTATTAGGTGCCATCAAGTTGACGTAAATATGTATACAGTAGGCACTCTAACGAAGAAAAATAAGTTCAGTTATTCTGCTGGCATTTCTACATTAAAATCTTTAATGTTACCTAGAAAGAACCCTCAAGCTAGTTCGTAATCAATCAGTTTAATTATTCTCAGAAGGGGCCAAAATATCCACATAACACTTGATATTTTTTTTTTTTTAATTGGTAGGAAAATCAAAGAAAGCCAGTGATCCTATTTAAATAGACATAATCCGTTTAAAGGTTTTCATTTTCTTTCAAATAAGGCTTATGCTATTATTTCTTATTCTCATAAATAAAACGGTATTCTATTCATGTCCTTAAAGTATGAGTTTTAGCCCTGAATCCCTCGCATTAATTCCCGTATATATTGTAATATAAATATTTTGCGTAAAATAACTTATTACCAGCAGATGGCGCTCATTATTTAGGAATAGCCCGGCGGATTCACGTTGGGGTCGGGGAAACTTGATAGTAATGCGCGGTTTGTTTTTTGGCCTCGCCAGGCGCGCTGCTATTCCCCTGATGCTCGCAAGGCTCCTAGAAGGATCGCATTATGCTACTGGACGGATTTGCATCTGGATCGCTGTCGTGCAGTGCTCCAGTGAAGCAGGTGACTGAATCCTCAAAAGGATTAAATTCATCACGGGGAGTATTTCATTCATTCCGTGGGATAATAGGATTATTAAGCCGTGCGCTTGGGTCAAACTGAGACAGCTGGAAATGAAACTGTACAATTTCTATAGAAAAGTACAGGATATGTTCTGGATTATTATTATTATTATTTTTGTTGTTATTGTTATTATTATTATTAAGAAGAAGACGAAGGACACAAATGACAGTGAGGCAGTAATAAATAAAAAATAAACAAACAGTATTATATTACGTCTAATAACTTGCAGTCCTAATATTCTCTTAAAATGTAAAATACCAAAAATTCAGCAAAGCAAATATAAATGAGACTTCATGCACCAAAGAAATAATAACAATAACGATGGTGATAATCAATAAACACAATACGAGTATTGCTCCTCGTGGAATGTAGTCCTTAGACATTGCTTCCTTTAATTCCTTTTAAAAACGCAAACACATACAGAGAGCCAATTCTCAGGCGCACGGCATTATGAACACTGACCAACTCTTTCATTCAAACACACAATCAGATGTTACATAGCTTGCGGTTATTCAACAGCGGACCCCATTAGAATGCGCTCAGAATTCTATCCACGGTCGAGAACTGTAGCTCTCTCTTTGAAAGTTCTTTGAAACACATTTTCTGCCAGCTGTCAGGTCAAGGTGGATGTTGAGTGAAGGGTACGGCCACTGTAACATCTTCTGTTTATGGCAAGTGAGCCGTAATGAAGAGGAAGTACCGCGTCTGGGTGGTATCTTGGTTCCTCCAAGCTGGGTGCCTTTATTGTACTGTCAGGAAGTCTCCCTCCCTGCGCTTCAGGAAATGAGACGTCAGGTCTTATGCTATGTAGCACACCTGATCTTATTACTCATTTATAGGCAACTGTGAAGGATGAAACTTTTAGGGCTAATAAAAGAGGGCAGACACCTCTCTGCTGTAATACCCAGGCAGGGAAAGGAGTTGCTCTGGAATAAAATGGTGAAAGTAAGTGCGGCTAAGTGCGGCAAGATAGGTATACGGTTAGGCTGCTAGACCGATCGATCTGTAGCTGCGGACAGAATCCAGCTGCTGATTTAACAGCTGTTGCGTGAGCAAAGCGGGCACAGCATTTGGATATACGGGAACCAGGACCCTATCCTTTGGGCTTTTTTTTTGTAGGAGACAAAGAAATATGGCTTCCAGTTACTCGCAATACAATAATTAAAGACTACATATATAAAAGATACAGGAGATCGTAACTGACCATGGGAATTATTTATGTGATTGATTTTATATCTGGCTTTCATAAGTCACAAAGATTCGCTTTTCTAATGTGGGAAATTATCAAGTTGGAGTACAAAGTTGTTGTTGTTGTCTTACCTCGCCATCCGTTAATCCATCTCCCGTAATGACTTTTCCAGTACAAGGTTACGTAGAGCCTGGAGCCTTTTCCAGGAGACGCCAGGAACACAGTAGGTGAAGCAGCCAGGACGGGATGTCAGTCCAGCTCAGGAAACACCAGTGGCATCACTAGTGTCACACACAACTAGGGTTGTGTTAGGGGGGATTCAGCACCCCTCTCAAATAAATGTACACTACTTAGTTTAAATATTTTAAAGGGGGAGGAGCTAAGCCAGTAAAGGCTTAGCTCCCCCCCCCCTTTCATAAATCTCAGGTGATGCTCCTGGGAACCACATTCACACATAATCAGCTGCATGTTGTTGTACTGTAGGAGGGCACTGGTCTACACTGAGGTGTGGGCAGCATTCGAACCTGCGACCCCGGGGAGGGAAGAAAGCATTGATACCCAGTGGGCCTCCCCTATGCTATGCACCATTACACAATGTGCACAATAGTTATCAGTGTTGTGGATCTGGCTCAGTGGTGAGCACCATGGCCTCAGACGTCTAGGGTCAGTGGTTTGTTTACTCTCTCTCTCTCTGTGTGTGTGTGTGTGTGTGTCTGGAGTTTGCAAGTTTATGTGTGGGATTCATTTTGCAGCCCAAATCCTTGATGTATCTAAATTACACTTATGGTATGTGTGTGTGTGTGTGTATGTGTGTGTTTATGTGTGTGTATGTTTGATTGTGTGTGCTTGTGTGTGTGTGTTTCTGTGTGTATGTGTGTGTGTGCGTGTGTTTGTGTGAGTGTGTGTGTCTGTGTGTGTGTGTGTATGTGTGTGTGTGTGTACGAGTTTCCACAAATCACTTTGTGGTTAAGGAACTGAAACTGTGACCAAAACATTCTATTTTTAACTATGGTTAAGGTCAGGTTTAAAATATTTACACTGAAACTCTTAAGTAAAAATATTTATGATACCTTTTAATAGGTCATATTCCCCTGACAACATAAAAACATATCTCCTCATCAACTAAAATTCGTGTTAAGGATATTAAGGATAAAATTAATAATAAGCTTCACCACATTAAACTGACATTATATTTTTTTTGTAGTTTTCCCCACGGATCAATAAAGTTTATTCTATTTTATCTTAATGATGCATCTGCAACATCACGACTTCAGAACCAGCAAGTCATCAGAATGCAAATCACAATGTTTGTCCTTATTTTAGCGAAAGCAAAGCAAAGCGACTTAATTTGTACAACCATTTATTACATGCAATTAAAACAACCTACATAATAAGATAATAATCAATCTGACATCACAATTTTTATAAGATGAAACGCTAATTAAAAGAGAAATAAGAAACATTCTGGCCATTTACTTAGTAGCGTAAATAATAACATTTAAATAAATAAATAATATATAAAACATGCAATGGCGCTGTGATTAACCTGAGAAAGTAATCAGAGGCGCAACAGGTGGGTTTTTAATTTGGACTTAAAAATAACAACAGGTGGGGCACATCTAAGATTGTCGGGTGAGTTTATCCCAGTTTGGGGCAACGTGGAGTCCAATGCCGTCACATCCGGTTCTGAATGAACTCCTTTAATGACGGGTCAACCGCGACCTAAGAGGCTTCCCAGGTTGATACTGTTCTTGCATGTCAGATATTATCAGCAGCGCGTCCATTTTCAGCTTTTTCTGAGGGATCGATATTCTGTCTGTCACATTATCTTCAGGTACCGAAATCACAGCACCAATTCGCCCATCCCCTTGGCTTATCAGCTTATGCCCTCTGAGTAACTGCTGTTAGGTCCATCTGTTAATGTGTTTGTCCCGTAGAGTTTCCGTTACCGTTTCCTGGCGCTATCCTTATTATTTTTACACTCCTCCTATACATTGGCTATGTTTGCACCATGGGAATATGTAGCCTATAGCAGGAATGCTGCGACAAACGGTAACCATATTATAACGGTACTTGTTAAAGCACGTTTGCGAAAACGTACGTCATCGGAAAGCTGCTATTTTAGCTGATTTGTCAGATTTTGTACGCTTATGGTTAAATTCATCACAGAAGTACGGTGATTTTAGTTGAGGTGGATTTCGAAAGTCTGGGTGCACTTTGTAAACCTTTCTACAGGTTATCAATGACTTTGCAGGTTAGTTTTCATCACCTGTATTAATTATAAGCATGAGAAGGATTTCTTGCCCTGGCATTTATGTAGATCGAGCCGTAAGTAGCAGGAGTGCAGACCGGAGATTCTTTTTGATTTAATGCCATATAGTGCTATGTTTTATTATTATTATTATTGTTATTATTATTAATAATAATAATGATAATAATAATAACAACAATAACAACATAAGGAGTTATAGTTTTTGATTTAAGCCGACCAATTTAAAATGAATGAAATCAATTGCTGCAGAGAGAGAGCACGCTATAGCAGGAATTAATTAACCTTCTGCAACATTTCCACTGCAGCTTGAGGTTCTACCCCATTTTTCCCGGCGTGCTTATCACCGTCCGCAAAGCTTCCTCCAAAGTGGCCGACTCTCTTTTCGCCCACGTCAAATGAGCTGATTAAGAATAACACACATAAAGCAGGCAGATGGCACGTTGCCATTACAGGCTCATGCTTATAAGTGTCGGGAACGCTTATTAAAGCGTGCAGCCATTCAATTTTACCTCCAAATTCCACTCTCCTCGTTTGTCAATTAAATAAGAATTTATGTTGTATATAGAAAGTCTTTGTGGATTTTTTTGGCGGCCATAGATATTTACTTTTTCTGCTTGCGTCAGTTAAGACAAGAATGAAAAAAGATCAAGGCTAAAATGACCTGTGATGGACGGGCATCCCAGAGTATACCCCTGCCTACCTGCGCTCCCTGTGGTGTCCTGGAGACTCACCTTGACCCTGTATACTGCATGAACAGTAGGAAAGATGGATAGTTGATGGATGGCTACAGACGACATCTATATTATTTAACAATGAACACTGCAGAAACATCTACCTGCAAGACGTCACCCTCGGCAAAAATGCAATTAAAAGCCGGAGATTAGCGAAATGTAGGTTCAAAGGCTATTTGCAAATGTGGTGAGGAGACAAGGGGAAGGAGGTTGTATGTATTGTAAAGTATGCACTGGAGATTCTAGAATGGTTTTCTCTTAGATGCCTATAGAACAAAGAGCCTTTACCAAACGGAATACAACAGTGCTGACTTGAAAGGGATGTATCTTGCAGAAAATCACAAAAGATACTGCGGGTAACATTGTGAAACCTGCTATTTCCATGCTTTCTGACAGCTGTGAATGAAGTGGTCATGGAACTACTATCATATGGATGCTAAGGGAGACTGAAACCTTTGCCTCTGTAGTTTCGATTTAATATGTACTGTTATTAAATTCAACGTGTCACGATCTTCGGTACCAGAAATTACAGACAAATATCTAAATAGTAATACAATAAGTATTGCTATTGGCTGACAAATGCCATTGGCTGATGCTTGCATTTCTGGTTCATATCGTACCCAAGCAGCATTTGTGTGTGTGGAGTTTACATTCCCCAAACATGGCATTACTACCCACAGTACAAAGACATGCAGCTTAAGACATTGAGTCAGGGTCCAGATTACAGTTGCTGTGTGACTGAGAGAGTGACAGCATGCATTTGTGAGTGCACGAGTGCCCTGTCAGTGGCTGGGGTCTGGACGAGAGTCTCTCGCACCATGTCTTCCACGTTGTGTGAGGCAGGCTCCTGATCTGCCCGTCTCGAAGTTTTTAAGTTAGCCCATCCTGACTCTCAGCAGGAAACCATCCCTAAGCCCATGACTGTGCGAGCCAGCCGTTTTCTGGCGGTGATAATAGCATTGTTATGTGATAACAGCAAGCAGTGGGACTTTTCTCAGTATCTTCATAATCAGCCATTTCCAGTGTAAATGTGAGGCAGTACTGATCAGCCAGACACTCAGGGCACTGAAGATTCACACAGTCCAATTTTATTACAAATCACCCAATATCTCATTGAGAAATTACCAGCCTGTTTGAATGATTCAGGAGTAATTTCTGTTATATGCGTGTAAATAAAGTTTCCCTTTAATGCTGCCATTAAACCAAGCGACTCAGCATAATTATCAGTACATTGTCATGGTTACTTGTTTAACATGGGGCTGCAGAGTACAAGAATCGACAAGCTCCTATGCATTATTAGGAAGAAAAAAGTACATTTAAAATATCTAAATATATCACTGACAAGATGCATAGCTTAATGGCTGCATGGACAAAAAAAATAATTCCCCTAAAAGCTCAGGACTCCCAGGTAACTAAACGTACCAAGGGCTTTGTTCCTTGAGTATGCTATTCAGCTCAGAACATCAAGAAGAGAGTAATTACTGTTTGTTACAATTAACTGAAAAATAGGACAGGCAGAGGCCCACAGGGGATATGCATGGACCACTTTGTGTGGACCACAAAGTCAGTTAAATTCGTCCTCCATACCTGAGCTCGTCTGCTGAAAGGGATTGTGGGTCGGGACAGGGGACTGTAGGCTAACAATCCGTGACCCTTAACCGGATCTTTATGCTGCTTTGCTTATGCTCTTGGACTGTCCCGTAGACCTGGGTGTGTCTGATGGATAATTCTGCCACCGTCTTCCCTGCTATCGTGGCCTCCATCATCCTCTTGACACGGGCATTTATATTCAGCTGTATCTGCGGATGCGATCCTGTAAAGGAAGCATACGGATTAGAGACTCCTGGCTCCGTTTTGGACGGGAGACGGGCAACCGTGCGTGGCCACCCTTCCGCACGCAGACCACGTCCCGCCGTCTTGCATAAGTCGGCTCCCTCCGCCACATCTGGAGTGTAGCGATAATGGCGAGGCACTCCGCTATTTCCGTCACGACGATAACCTTGCCGCATTAGCGAGAAAGCGGGGAGACTCATTTCTGATCGCCCGCAGGGGGTGTAGCCGGACTCAGAGAATTACTGAATCGGTGATTGGCTATTGCTGGAGTTGCAAAGAAAAAAATAATTGACCGTGTGAAGCAAAATGGAATGAACTGCATTGGGCGCGACTTCTGTGTCATCGGGTTGGCTGCTTTTGTCTAGAGTCAATTCACACTATTGGAAGGTTACTTTTACGGACTTTCTAATAATGCAGGGCATAGATGTTTATTAAATGCTATATTTATTTGCCAGATGCTTTTATCCAACATGACATGTATTTGAGAAGGCAGGGTCATGCAGTCCCAGGAGTAACTGGGGGTTAAGGGCCTCACTCAGAGGCCCAATGGTTACACACAATGTTAGCCTTAGGATTTAAACGTGGGACCTTCCTGCCACGGGCATAGTGTCCTAGCCTGCTGACACACACACACACGCACACACACACAGAGACCTGTAATCATACATGGGGACATTTGGTCCCCACAAGGTAAGGTATATCTGGACCACACATACACACACACACGCACATAGCCCACAGAATATAACTGAAACATAAATTAAAAATATAAAAAATCCAGCTGTTTTTTTTCTGAGCTAGTAAATCTCAGTTTATATATGATTATTTATTTATTTCTAAGGGTCTGTGATTGAATGTAGCATTTATCAGCAGGGATACTATTGCGAAACATAAAAAATGCTATTAGCTATGTCCTGTGCTCTAGCAAAGCACTGTAAATGATAGCATTATTTAACCACACAGGAAAGTAGGCAATTAACGTATGCTACCAGTCTGCGAAGCTTTGAAGGCAGTACAATGTCTTATTGACATTTATGTAAAACTACAAAAGGATGACAGGTCACACAAGATAATATACAAGATAGTAATACTACACAACGATTATACGCATCATCATTTTGTCGCATCCGATGAATGATGGGATGAGTATATTTGCAAGTCACTGCTGGTAAATTTTATGTCCCTCTGTGTTTATAATATGCATAACCCATATATACATAACTTTTTGGTACATATTAAGAAGGTTTTATACAAACTAATAGCAATAAAATATATTGCCGTGACAAAATATTTGCCCCCATCCTGATCCCTTTGATTTTTTTTCTTATTCATAACACTTAATTGTATCTGATCCCCAAACACATTGAGCACAATACAAAAGACAACCCGAACAAACACAAAGCACTGGTTTTAAATGCCCGTTTGCTTCACCGAAGAAAAATAATTCACTAATATCCATATCACCTGTGGGCCAACGCAATTGGTCACTTAATCAACCAATGAACCACATCTAAATGATAACGGCTTAAATTAAACTGGACACGGCCAAGCTTGGCCGCTGCTAGCCCTGTCGAATCTACCCATATCTTAAATAGAACCATTCCACCAATAAATGGAGTTGGATAAGGGGTCGCAAGAAACAGCAGCCTGCCAGGCCTCGATCAAAAGAACTTACTGAAGACCTGAGAATGAAAGTAATTGCACCCTTTCCCCGACTGATATTTCAAAGCCTTCTCTAAAACGCTTGGACTCCAGCAGACCACTGTGAGAGCCATCATCTCCAAATGGAAAAAAAAACCTGGAACAGTAGCAAATCTGCCCAGGAGTGGCTGGCCTAGCAGAAGTGCTCCAATGCCGCATAAAGACTCAACAGAGAGGTCATAGCAGACCCCAAATGAACATCTAAGGAACTGCGGTCCTTTCTTAGGTCAGTTAATGATTCTGCATGAACGACTCGGAAGACATGGGTCCTGCTGCATCAGCTGACACTGCTTTCCACACAAAGAAAATCATGCCCAAAGTTGAACATGGTGGAAGAAGTGCAATGGCGTTGGGATGCTTTGCTGCTTCAGGGCCTGGGCGATTTGCTGAAATTATGGCATGCATGAATTCAGAGCTTCTATGAGTCTATCAGAAAGTGTTGAAGGAGACTCCGGTCCGGTCATCGCTCCTTGATTCGAAGCTCAAGCACAACTGGGTCATGCAACGGCACAAAGATCAGAAGCACGAGAGCAAGACCACATCTGAATGGCTGAAAAGAAATTAATGTTTTGGAGCGGCCAGGTCAAAATCCGGATTGAACCCCATTGGGATGCTCTGGCGAGACCTTAAATGGTCAGTTTGTAGTTAAAAACCTTGCAGTGTGGTTGCAGTAAAATAATTCCGTAGAGCAGAATGAGCCAACATTTCTCCACAGCGATGCCAAAGACCTCCTCTAACTGCAAAAATTTGATTGCTTGATTGCAGTTGTTGCTGCTAAAACGGCCACAACCAAGTATTACATTTGGGGGAGGGGGGAATTACTTTGTCACATGGGTGATATGGGTGTTGGAGTATTATTATTATCATTATTATTATTATAATATACATATTTTTTTTTCCTTCAATCAAACAATCATTAAAAACTGTGTGTTGTTTAATCATGTTGTCCTTTGTATTATACTAAATTTGTTTGGGGTCATAGGTATTATGCACAAGCAAAAAAGGAGGGCAATAGGAAGACAGATACATTGTCACAGCACAGTATATAGGCTTGATGCAAAGTTCACTGGGTAAAGAGCAAACCTCACAATAAGCAACGGTAGCTCAACAGATACATTAAACTTTAATCAGTAAACAGAGGCCAGGTCCATCAGCTCCATTCCAATTGCTCTGGTGTATGAAAGGTCCACAGTACAGCAATGCAATTTAGGATTTGCCTGGACAAACAGCTTGGTTTCTCTGGGGCTTTCTAATGCTAATTGTGCTGACCTCTGTTCCTGTGTCTTCATTCCATGTCCCTTATCAGCATAGTTCAATGAATCCTTGGGACCTCCAGTTATGGCTAATGGGAGATGAGCATCTTGGCGAGACCTCCGGAGCATTCCTGTATTTTCACCTCAGAGTCACTTTGAAATACTCCTTTCTTGGTAAATTCTCTGTTTTTTATTAATATGCTGAATTGTCTAAGCTACAAATTAATTTTGAGTTTTGTTACAGAAGAACAAGGATCTCAAGTGCACCACTTAAATGTGAAAATACAAATATGTTAAATTAAATAAACATACTTTATTGAATTACTCTATTTAGCTATAGTGATATTCAACCACCTATCCCTGTACCATACACTCTTATCCAACACAGGATAACAATGAATCTGGACTCTATCCCAGGAAGTCACATTATTCTAACCATCAAACAAAAATAATGATAGCACTATTTTCAGCAACATTTACATATTTTTCTGTGTTTTCATGTGGGGGTGGTGTTTGGCCCCAGGTTAGCTTGCTGTGCTCATGTGCAGAAGGTCACCGGTGGTCAGCAGAGTGATGTCACCGATGGGCCCTTGAGCGAAGCTCTTAACCTTCAATCGCTCCAGGGACTGTCCAACCCTGCCTTCTCAATTATCGCTTTGTAGAAAAGTGTTCACAAATGTATTTTGCAAATTATTAATTCAAAAATGTCCTCAATTTGTTGAATGTTAGATTACTTTATCATGTACTTACCCAGAGTGGCACTATTGGCTCGATTTGAGCCACCGCGCTTGGGCTTTGTCTCCTGAATGCTTCCATGCTGCTATATGCACTTAAGTGTGTTTGCTGCACAAGAGCGTATTCGTTGCTGAGAAACTCCAGCTGTAAGTGTATATCTATGACAAAGATGTGCCATCGTCTCTGAGACAGCAGACAGGTGCAATTTTAGGTTGAATATAAAAGCACTTATTGATAACACATTGAAATAGCAAAATAATTTATTATAGGATTTCATGAAGCAGAATACAGAAGACAGGCATTGAAATTGTGGTGTAATTCAGAAGTCTGGGTGGCACCTTTATTTACATTTTTTTTTGTGGAAAATATATCCTTTTCTTTTTGTTTGTTACTAAGTGCGGCAGTCCGGAATCATCTGGTGCACTTAACATGCAAGTCGCTACAATAAAGAGTTTCCCCTACTGTTAACCAGAGGAAATGTGTGGCTCTCCAGGTTAGGAGGTTGTCTGTGATTGGAAGGTCACCGGTTCAAATTCTGTGGTTGGTAGAGTGATGTCACCATTAGGTCCTTGAGCCAGGCCCTTAACCCACATTGTTCCCGGGATGGCATTTGGGTAATAGCACCTGATAAAATAAAGAACAATGTAAAATAGGAAATTAACTGAAACATCCTTGTTTTGTATATTGAGTGTTGACCACTATAGCCATTTTATGGGCTTTAGAAAAACATACTTTTTTTATAACTGGCCTTTAGGTACAATGAGTGGGAGGTAAGGACTAAGGACCACATTCTAAAAATAGGGCAGACGGGAGCATCAAAGGCAGAGACTGTGTGAACCGCTCCATGGCCTCCCTCAGCTAGCATTCGGGGAATCGTTCACTGTTTCTGCACCTGTTCTTTGCTAGTCTCCTAACGAATGGAAATGAAACGCTCACCGCGTGTCACTTCCTCTTCGTCTGCGCTCTGCCTAGATACTCACCGGTAGTGTTTGCAGGATAAACACACCCATTCAAATGCCAGTTTGAAAATGTTTGCATGTAAATACACAGCAGCTATTAGATTTATCTTATTTGTTTATTTTGCTGTTAACGTCATTTAGCTTTTATTTAGTCATTCACCCATCTGCGTCACTGGCGACCCAGCAATCTATTGTACATTTTGGATCTGATATAATGTAGTTACTCGACTTACTTCTTTAAACATTTTTATAATTTAGCATTGAAACTTCAGTTCTTTTCATGTGCTGTTGTTAGTTGTGGTCAAAATAATTCATTTTCAGCAATGATAAAATTACTTTTCCTCTATGCTTATTATTACATTATTTTTAATCTAGTGTCAGTAAAACATTACTCCTTTATCATATGTGTAAACTAAATGCCTCGCAATGGATTTTTTGTTTGTGTTTTGACATCACAAATATACTGGGTTGACTTTACAGTGTTTCGTATCGTTCATGCTGTAACTCTGTACAAAACAAGGCAATGCAGAAATCAGCACAAATCCATGGCTAAGCACAAAAAACTGTCATTTGCACTAGTCACCACAATCCATACACATCCATGATATTTAAAAACAACAACATCATTATCTGGGCCCAAAATAAAGTGGCAAGCCTTTAACATAACATAATTAATGAGTTAACTAGATGCATTTGTTAACTTTAAGTATGTGTGTCTGCAAGTGAATAAAGTTTGAGTTTAAACACTTTTGAATATGGTCAATACCAACTACTGTTGAAGTTGCTTAAACAGCAGCAATAAAAGGGAAGAAACAAACAAACTTGGGAACTGTTGAATAAATGAAATTAAATATTTGCTCTGTCAAGATGAACAACTTTACATTGTATATTAATTCTGATTATGTTAAACTCATTTCCTATTCACTCCCAATTATGTTGTGTAAATGCAATTTAATTAGCTGTGTGTTCTCAAAGTTAACCCAGTCTTATTGTGCGCTATATTCACTACGAAATAATATATTACCTACCAAAATGTTCTGAGGAAAACGACTCCATATATCTACAACAACTTTAGTGAAGTCAAAATTATGTATATTTCAATAATATAAGATATTTCAGTTGCATGGAACCTAAAATGTTTCTGGTTAATTAAATGTGGATCAGTTAAATTTGCATTTTTGCCATTTAGACATTTCTTTGCTGTAGAAACAAACAACTTGACCTTCTAACCCCGTAATGTCGTATGCCAAAAACAGACAACCCCAACCTAAACAAATGTGAACACTAGGCCTATCTGAAAATGCAGCGTTAGGGTTATGTCCAATTTTCATGTTTCTTTAATCCATGGTGGCATAATATTTATGACCTCACACCCTTTTGCGATTAAATTAACATAATTAGACTTGGAAATATTATAGCCGAAGTTATTCAATGTAGAAAAAATGCGTAAAAACAATTTAGGCAGAACCGAGTTCACTTTGTCTAGGGCTTCACTCTGAAATCAACTTATATGTAGTATTTAGTACATACGGCTGTTTATTCACTACTTTAAAAGACACTAGCGTAAAAAAAAGCAAAACTGATGCAAGACAATATTAATGCTGAATCAACTCAAGATTCTTTAAAAAGACACAATGATTACACCTTAATTTAATTAACGTAACAATGTTACACCAAAATCAAATTATAAGATGGGATGTCTTGGATTAGCTGTCAGTATTGCATGGCTCATGCAGTAAAAATCGGATGTAAGTCGGATATAAGTGTAAACGGTAGGCACAAAATCCGAAACCATGACTGTCAGAGGTGATATACTCTTACACTGTGCCAGGGGTAGTCACTTTAATTCAATAAAAACACCGCCCAAAATATCCTGCATATTATAAATCATTGTTCAGGTTTTATATAAGGAAGTAATGCGTATCCGTGCTTCTGCGTGTAATTGCGTTATCGGATAGTGCGCTCCCACTGCGGGCATAACTCTTGGAGATTATAATTTATAAATTACGTTGCTATTTCTATCCGTGAAATCCGACAGTACGATTGCAGTTCCCCGGCTTGGAGAAAGCGGGGCGCTATGCGGCCCGACAAATTGGGAGGCGTAAAAGAGGGGAGGAGCAAAATCAGGACTAAAACGGCTTCATAGAGTGTGATTAGACAGTCGCTTGTACTTGAATTCAGGCGTTTGCTGTCGGCAGTATGGATCTCCGTGCCATCTGCCGGTCCCTATTCACTTTATCGCTGTGATCGAGTAGTTGTACGCAGCCTCTGACGGCCCCTGGTTTGTATTAGGGAGGTACTTTAGAAATATCCGAGCTCTGTACTTTTTCTTTGGTATATAATGAAACGTCGTTGACTGTGAAGCGGAGAAGCGCTCCGGGTTTTTAAGCGAACAAGGACGGACACGGGGGCTGGAGGCTCGCGGCGACCGGTGAGGTAAGAGGACCGGGGGACCGTGACGGCGCTGACATGCATGCGGCTACTTTTGTGGCTTTTTGGGGGGCTTTATGGATTGCCGTTCTTGTACGCGATGGTGACAGGAATAGAGAGGCGACTGAGCAGTGACTGCGTGTTGTCATCCCTGGAGCAGCATATGGTGTGTGCGCGCGATTGGCGGTTCTGCGCATGCGCTCGGACTGGGGGAGTGGGAGCGGAGTAAGCTCTCTAAATTTCAGCCGAACAATTTCTTGTCTCTTGACCTGCAGAAGTAATACGTAAAGCTGCGGGCCGTGATAAGTTAGCATTATGGAGAGGCGAGTGTCTGATCACAGTGTCATCGTTTATGAATGTTATTACTGTTCAGCTTTTCCTGAAAACGCTGAATGCATAACACTGGTTTGCTCCGATGTCGCCAGTCGCACTAACGTCCCTCATCAGATCTGATTGAAGTTCTGTAAGTGCATAGAAGGATAATGGGACACCGTTAACCATTAAAGGAACTCCGATTGTGCAAACTGTGCATCATATTAAGATGAGGCTGCCTCATCAGTCGCAACGCACCGGTTCTCAACAACATCTGTTACAACATCTCATTATATTAACCATATAGTAGCCTTTTTTTTACTGAGCTGTACAGAGAAATTAAAATGTTTTGACATTTCTGTTAACCAGTAATTTCAAAACTCTTTCTTTCTAACCCCCCCCCCCTTCTCGAATTGACAACCGAAAATGTTACACCCAGTTTCAGCAGTCATTAATTGCAGTTTATTTGTTTTTGTCCTTACCTTGACTTTATACACAGGACGATTAAATGTCACTGTTTGTTTTCCCGTCTGTGCTGTGTTGCATTAATCATAAACCGTTCCTTGTCTGCTAGTGTTTGTCAGTGCGACACCAGTCCATTTATTTTAATTGAACATTTAAATGATGTGTTTAATTCTGATTCACGAAGCCCACTGTGCATTTAAAGTATATATTACGGAGGTCATTTTTATTCTGTTACACAAAAAGAAATTCTAAAGTTTATGTGATTACCGTGTATATGTTATCGTAACTGTTTTGGCTGTTGATTATATTTTATCACAAACTGTCTTGTTTCTGTGGTACTTCGAAGTTAACTTGTGCATTCATGAAAGTGTCAGTTTTTTGTAAATGTCGTTTCTTGGACCTTTCAAACAAACACCACAAGTCCATTTCTACGATTTAATTTTTCTTTCTCCTGAGTGGTTTATTTCCTTTTCTGTCATGAATTTACAGGCACGAGCGCAGTATTGGTTTGAGCTGAGAGTAATACTGCTGGGGTGCAGCCAAGCCTTGAGTATACAGAGAGTAGAGTTACTATTTGTCTGCAAATCTTTAATGCTTTAGTTTAAGCTATAAATCTAATATCGATGTTAGAAGGTATCATTTGTGAAATACAGAAGCATTTTTGCACACTATTCATATTGTGTTTGCATATGCTGTTAGCCAGATCTGAAGAGAATGCACTAAGCATTAAACCACTGCGTTGACTAAAGTTTACACATCATGGTAGCAACAATTTTACGTAGCGCTTGCTAGTACTGGGTAGGACTCATTACTGCTGCAGGAACCCCTTCAAGGATAAACGAGTTGTGCGTTCAGCGGCAGCTTTCTGCGAATGGTTCCATACTGGGCTGTTATTTTTGCACTATTGGCCTTCCTGTTACCTTTAATGAGTCTGGCCGTTTTCCCCTGACCTCTCTCATTAACAAGGTGTTTTCAGCTGCAGAGCTGCCGCTGACTGGATGTGTTTTTTTTTTTTTTTTTTTTTGTTTTGTTTATCGCACCACACGATGTAAACAATATGCACTGTTGCGTATGAAAATCCCTGGGGGGGGGGTTATGAGATCCTGGAACCGCCACATCTGGCCCCAACAGTCACGCCGTGTTCAAAATTGCTTGGAGTGCGTATCCTGGCCATCAGGTACTGTGTGGCCATCTTAGCCACACAGTGCCTGAACCTCCTGACCCAGTCTGTGTGCTTTATGTATCTAGTGGCCGCCACACGATTCAGTATTTGAAGGAGCCGGATGTTCTGTATTAACAAGCCGGTGTACCTAATAAACTGTCCGCTGAGTGTATATTGTGGTTATATATTGGCCGAAAGGAGATGACTTTCCAGCCAGATAATTAATTGTCTGTTTTCTTTCTATAAAGGTACTTAACTGGATCTGTTTATGTGGCTGGATGTGTCACATTATTTTTTTTTTCTTATCCTGTAGTTTCATTAAATGACTTGTTTTATGATTCTGCTAAATAACGTCATTGTTAGTTTTTATTTTTTTTTATTTTTTTTATGATACATGATTATTACCCATGATGATGCTTGCTAACGCAGTTAATTTTCTTTTGTAGGGAATTTTTAAATGACAGATTTTAATATTTAGAGCATTGCTTGGTTATGAATCTATATATGTTAAAATTGGCATGCTATTGTAAATGCATGACCACTAAGCACTACTGGGCCCTAGCAGAGTGGCATGGGAACTAATGTGGTGCAGTTGTGGGGATTTGTGTGAATCTTTCTGGATGTTAATATTGGCTGCCTGTTTAACCTCAAATTCCAAAGGAATAGGTCTTGGGGGAGGGGGGGGCAAAGTTCTGTTATTTGGTAGTAATGGCTATAGGTATGTTTTAATTGAAATGGCAGTGATCAGCAGTGTTCCTTAGGTGGATGAATGGCGTAATGATGCACAATTTCAAAAGGGATTGCTGTTGGATGTGCGGCAAAATTGCATTTAAAAAAAAAAAAAGAGAGAGAAAATCTTCTACCCAGCTGAGCTGCACAAATCTCCTGTACTTGTGCTAGAAATTGTTTGCTGTTGAGCTGTAGTGTAGTATGTGAAACAAATGTTTGAGGGAAAAACCTATTAGCTTAATTTTATAATACTTTACACGTGTATCACAATGCGCTTTCAACTTATGAGATTTTGCTAATATGGTGTATTTGTGGCTGAACTGCTGTGTTATTCTCATTTTAACATGGTGGTCTTAAAAATTCATTATCAGCGGCTTCCCCAGGAGCCTTTTGTCTGTGCAGGATGCAGGTCATTAGGAAATGTATCAGGAAAAAGTGAATTATTACATCAGAAAGCAAATTGTGCTGTTTTTTTTTTTTTAATTCTCTGTTGCAGTGTTCACCGCCTGAATTTTCTAAAATTTAAAAAAGGGGGGAGGGACTCTTAAACTTATTTGAAAGTGAAACAACTGTAAGAATCTGAGGTTAATGAGAAAGATCCATGTCTCAGATCACCTGTTTAATTAATACTGGTGTCTTTTCAGAGTTCTGGTCCTGGGAGTTATTTGGTGAGCCTTAATCTTGTTTTCTCCCCATGGTACCTGAGGGATGATGTGTAGATGCTCCATCTTAAATGTAACGCACATTGGATCCAGCCTTATTTTCTTGGGTAATTATCTTGGCAGGAATTTCCTTCAAAGTGCTAGTTTTGCATATTTGGCTGTTTATTCTGTACAAAGAGCTTGGACAAAGATCATATCTGCATTTTTCATTTAATGGTTGTTAAGTGTCTGCACAACACTTAGCAAAGAAAATCCACATGAAAGGAACCACACTGATGTATTGATAAAAAGAAAAATGACAGATAGCCTTTTCTCGCAGAGGTGCAAAAAAATTATTACTTGCAGCATAGGCCGTTTATTATCTACAATTCGCGTATGGCTTTGCTCTTCTGAATGTGTGTGTTTTTTTTTTTCCTTTCCCTCAAATCTTGTTTTTTTTTTTTTCTTTTCCTCCAAACATCCATGCTTCATATAGCCTGTCACCTGAGAGATGTTACATTTTGCATATGATACTCTACCCCCCACACCCCCAAAATGACATTTGCATGTCAAGATCACACATTTAAAAAAATGAAACGGGTGTCCTTGCATTGTGTGTAGTATTTACGCCCCAGTTCAGAGGATCATTTTAAATGCTTGCTATGAATTGATGACATTCTGGTAGGAATCCTGTCAGCTTTACTGCTATCAGCGCTACGGTCCCTGGTGGCTGACGGTCCTATAAATATTGCCATGTATCTCTTCGTAAATAGGCCTTCATATGCACAAAGCGGCCATTTTGTTTTGCGTATTAATAACCTTCAATGCAAACCCATGAAACTTTACTGACATCACTGGTGGGCAAAGTCCAGGGATGCTTATAACTGCAGTGTAACTAATGTAAATTTTATTTACAGCTTTTAGGGGGAAAAAAATCACTGACTTGGCAGAGGTTCTCTTTCAATACAAAAATCCTTCCTGCACATACTGTAAGCGGCTTCGAACTTTGATTTCACCATTTTAAATTTCTCGTTCTGGCTTCTTAATCTCCAATCTGAGTACAGTACTTTAATTTCTTCCAGGTGACTGTTTTGAACCACACAAACTGCATTTTGTTAAATTTTATATATTGTCGATTTCAACTGGTAAGCAAAAGTGTTAATTGGTAAAAACAAGCTTGTATTTGGATTTCTTTCCCCCTGCATATTGGTGTAAAACTATTGCCAAACAGTGAGATATTTAGGTACTAAAAATACAATCGTATGTAGCATCATGGCTTTCCATTGAATTAGTCGTTTAGAAAATGGATTTACACAAAAATGCTCTCACTGCACATAAAAAAAAAAAAAAAAACTTTAGTTACGTTTACTGCTAAGGGGGCTAATTTATGTGAATTTTAGTTTGACATAAAAATAGATTCTAAAATGTAGCTGCAAGCCGCAGTTTTGTGACTCTGAAAATGTACCTGTACCTTTAATAAAAGCTGCGTGTAAAGAGAATCTTTGAAATTTTGTTTGATTTCAAAGATGCAGCACATTGGATTTCAGGAGTTCTACCTGTTGCTGGCACTTGAGTCCCATAAGAAGAGCAATTTGGAGAAATTAGCATGCTGATTTGGCTCAGTGTCATCTCCAATACCTGGTTTATTGCTGTAGTTAAGCTATTTATAAAGTCCAAATGATTTTTAGTTAACTACATTCTTTTAGATCGGACTATTTCAATCCCAATTCCTCATGTCATATTTCTTAAAATTTATGTCCATCTCAGTGACAATGTTAAGTACTAGTTTTTAAGTTAAGTGTTCTCTGAATGATTTAATGGAAGTTGTCTAGCTGGGGTTAATGTCCTTTTTCTCGCTGATGAAATCGTACATGGAGGTTTTAATCATTCAGCACAACATCCTAAGTTCCATATCCTTCAAAAAAAAAAAACGTATCCGTGTGTGGCGGCCATATTGTTGCAAGGTACCAGTGTCCTATGCATGACTTGTGTTCGGCAGATGTCCAAGAAGAATTAGTTGCGGTGTGTTTTGTTGATCACAGCCCAGGTTTGGGAGAAGATGATTTACAGTGACCTCTGGATAGCTGCCAGGGTCTGCTGGGTTTTGTAAGGCAATGTTTCCTCTAATAAACGTCGCTATTTAAAAAGAGTTGGAGGACGAATTTGTGGGGTTAAAACCGACATGCATTTTAGCTGCTGCACAATTAGTTTTACCTGCCTAATGCATTCTTAACACAAGTAAATTAGTAAGTAAGGTTTAGTATATATTAATCACAAAATTATAAAAATTACCTAAAAAACAAATGTTCTCAACACTCAAAGCTAATCAGGGTTCAGCTTCAAAAAAGAAGCTGTTTCGTAAATATGAGTATATTTTATTTACAATGAAAGTCCTAATGAAACTAATAGTTTGCCCTAAACATTCACCAGTTGCCCTTCTTGCTCCAACTTGATTCATTAAAGATGCTGTGAGTTTTATTCAATAGCACTTGCCCAACATATTTAGAAATTATCTCGAAGCAGGATGCTTTTAAGTGAGGTTTCTCATTGTCTGCTTCCCCCCCACCCCCCCTAAATGTTCTTGTTTCTGGGGGCCCTGTGTGCCTCAGCAGGTTGGGACACTGTGCCCGGGGTCGGAAAGCTGCCAGCTCCTGTGGTCGGCAGAGTGATTTCACCGTTGGGCCCTTGAACATAAACCCCCCAGTTGCTCTGGGAACTGTCTGATCCTGCTTCCTTAACTGTACATTACTTTGGATGAAAGCATCTACTCTAAATAAAATGTATCTTTATCTCTATGTATATGAAATGCTGCAGGTGGGGGTGTTTTTGGAGGAGGGAAGGAAACTGGGGAGAAGATCCTTTGCCTGCGCATCACCATGAGTGATCGAATCGTAGAGTTTTTGTGAGCGTCTCCGCTCTCGGTGGTTAACCAGCTGCTCGTCTAATAGAGAACACAAAGCTGGTAATTTCAGTGACGTTTGCCTAGCCATCATAAAACGAGCGTGCCAGTACGTTTCCCCGTTCGCCCACCTCGGATCCCCATTCCTGTTTGCTCTCCCCAAGCGTTCGAGCTTTTCCCTCAATATCCTTCTCTGTGGACTCCGACCTCCAATGTTATTACAAGATGTTGTGTAGTTAGTGCCATATGTCTAAAGCACTTTGAAATGCAGCCCGTGGTAGCTGCGGCTCAGCACTGTGACGTTGTTTTCCGACGGAGAGTTTGTCATAACGTATCTGAGCTGTGATAAAGCGGCTCTGTATTACTGCATATCCGCAATAATCGTATTCTCGCTGATCCATGAAAGAGAAGGCTTCCATTATAATCACTGCGACCATTCACATTTGCCTTCGTTTATTTATTTCAGTCAGAGTGTCCATTGTAGCCGTATAATAGGGTGTGATTGGCAGTTCTGCTTAAAACTCTGGGTACCAGCGTATCATTAGCATAATGATCATTTTTGGTATTAGACTCTGGACTGTACCCACTCCATACGCAATCAATGAAACGCGGTATCACTGATCATGATTAAAGTCTGTCATAACAGACTCTACAATTAATTTTATATGTGGTGACTCTTTCTCTTGTTCGCTTCAATTGCTATGCAAAGCAGGATCTTTAAACGTCCCACACAATGTTATAAAAACCTGTTATTTTCACTGTGTGGGGACATTTTTCATGGCCCCCACAAGGGGAAACTCAATTTTAAAGAATCTGTGAATGCAATCAAAAAACCTAAAAATTCCAAAAACCTTATTTTGTTTGGATACGTATGGTTAAGATTAGGTCTGTGTAGGGGTTAAAGTTGTTATTGTTGGGATTAGGGTTATAGCTGTAGGGATGAATGGAGAGTCCCCACAAAGACTGTGTGTGTTTATAGTTGCACATATATGCACATCATTTTATGTATTTGTCTAATTTTGTTGGCTTATCAGAAGCTTAATGCTTTAAGCATAATTTGCTTTGTATACTGTGCTGTGCAGTGCTATGCTATGCTAACCTACTCAGGGTGAAATTTCGAACATAGAGAGGAAATGTGGGGCCGCCTCCGTGCGTTAACATGGCTGTGACACATCCGAGCAGTAGGTGTGGCGTGGGAGATGGACTGCTTTCATAGCTTCTGTAATGTAACCTGGACTAAACTTGTCAGTCAGTGAATACTTCGAGTCCGATACCATGACACCGTGCAATATATGGGTGCCTAGGAAAAAAACCCGGGAATCAAACCGGGGAATTTCAACTGTGCTACATTAAATCTCGATGTCCTGAGGGCTGTTCGGCACATGGAAAGTGAACCCTTTAAATGCGTCGCACGGTACTGCCGTTAATGACCCAATGTGCAAATGGCAAAACATGACCTAATGTGCAGAAACCTTTTGGTTTCAATTGGAGGTAGAGCTGTTGACTGACTGAAGCTTATTTTTTATTATTCCTACATTCGTCATTACTCGACCCCATGTTTATCAAGGGTGTTGATCTTTCTTGTGGCTTTCAAAAATTCGTTTATAGACCAAAATAAACTGGAAACTTAGGATGGAACACTGCTTTTTTTCTGGTGTGCAATTTTATTTATCTTTATGTATTTTTCTTCTTTATTTTTAAGATTATCATCAATTTTACTGTATCCAAAATCAGTGATGCATTTTTAATAATTATTAAAATCGGGGTCTTGAACTGTTCCCATACACCTGCTTGTATTGTGGTGTTTTCTCTAATTTCTTACCCTTGCAGCTGATGGATTACCACTGGGGTGGGCAGCCCTGATCCTGGAGTGCTGGGATCCAGCAGGTTTTCCATCCTACCTGATCTCTGAACTGCACCTGATGTCAGGCAGATAGTCCCCTGAGCCACTCAAAGATGAGTTACTGAGTCTCTGTGGCCGTCATCAGAAGGTCATTGGTTTGAGCCCCGGCCTCAGCAGAACAGTCACATGTCTGGGGGTCCCTGGGGGACCCTCAGCTCCAGTGGTGCTGCATGTTAGGAGACCCTGTTATGGAGAGCAAGATGGGATGGGTGAAGAGAAGCATTCCAATGTGCTTATGCAAATAAATAATAAGAAGGAAAATCATCCTTTATGATGAGTTACTATCTGCATGAGATCAGGTGATACCAACATTCCAGGATGAGGGGTTGCCTCACCCTGGATTAGCGGAACTGTGTGTGTGTGTGTGTGTGTGGGGGGGGGGGGGCTATGAAAGTAATAAGGGAGACAATTAACTAAATGATTAAGTCCAGGGAATGGGCTGGCATAAAAAGTAGCCCAGACGTACTGCTCCACAGAATAAGCCTGACACCTAGTTTAATGTGACTGATGGGTCATATTGTAAAGGACAACTTTCGGTTGGGTTATAATGCACTGTAGTCTCCTACTTTTTTATTGATCGCTCAGTGCTTGTAAGATTTGTCCCTGTGCAGAGCACTGGTGATATAGCTTGCAATCACACAAAAAAATGACTGCAATTAAATACGAGATTTAACTTCTGTGAAGTTGTCATTGTACCTTTCATTGTTTTGGTTGCCTGTTTTGAAAAGGTCTTTGTATTGTCTCCTTTGGCGTTTTTTTGTCTTTCAAATTCTCAACGTTTTTGTTATAATAGGAAATGTGATGTGTGATTTGAAATTTAAATGTAGTACATTTCACTGAAGGTCTGTAGCTTAAAGCAGCCGCGAAGTGGACCAAGATTGTCAGACTCTGCTGGGTTTCCGCCAGAGCCTACATCAATGTCAGTGTCCCACTCCCAAGGATCAGACGACCAATAACTGACTTTTAAAAAGAAATATGATGGTCAGTATATTTTAAAGCAAATTTTACGTGAAGTTCCTTGATGTACTCCAGTGCCCCCAAAGTACCCCTATTCCCCAAAACACCGTGTTCCAAAAAGCTGTGCAGGGCTGACGAGTCTCCTTGTGCTTTCCCAGTCAGCGACACTTCAGGCTTCCTGGTCGACATATAGATGCTGGTTTCGCGTCTCTGGCCCAGATGGCCGTGTTGTTTTTTTTTTTCTGGGGTCTGCTGCCCCCTCCACTCTGTTTGTTAAATTTCACTGCATCTTCATAAAAACATCTCATTATTTGAAACGGTCAGCCTAGGCAAATATCTTTCAGACTTCCTGTCTTTGATCATCTTATTCGTTGTGGCTTTGCTGGGATGTGATTGCCTCATAGTCGCCTCTATCGTTTAATATTGGCTAGTATGTTGAATCAGATCATCGTTAGCTAGCTGATCACATGCTGCTGCAGTACATCTCCTAAAGGAACACTTTATTTAGCGTTATGTATAATGACTGTTTTTGCCCAATAGTAAATGCGTAGCTTGTGCTGATAAACACTGCCTCTGTCTCTGGGTGGCTCCCAGCACCTGTATGAGGACATGCTTCATTATCCAGGGCTCCAGGTCAGTGCTGGAACCTCGGCCTGTCTAGTGATGGGGACTCTAATACCCTCCCATTTTTTGTCCCTTAAGTGGTCCTGGTGTCACAGTTCAAACAAACATGTTAGGCTAATTATCAGTATCTTTTGAGTAGCGTACTTTAGCATCACAGGCTGTGTACGCAGATGTCAGTTGTGTATCCTGATTTGTATAATGGACTCAAAGATTATCGGATTACCTTTATCAGATTGTTTGGTGGTGAACTAGGATGAATATGCGAAATGGCCGGGGGATCCTAAGTTATGGGTTGGTTTGGAAACCTCCACTATTGCTTAGGCTTCTTTATTCTATAGGTTGGTGTTTCTCAACCAGGGCATCAGTGATCAACAGAGAATCCATTTTTATTTGCTTCTTCCAGCTGTGTGGGAGCGAAAATGTAGACTTGGGGCCCCTGAGGACTGGGTCGAGAAACACTGCTATAGGTTTCATTTTATTTATTTAGCTCATATACTACTTAATACATACTCATATATTTTTTTATATATACATGTGTGTGTGTGTGTGTGTGTGTGTGTGTGTGTGTGTAATATAAATATAAATATAAATATAAATATAAATATATATAAATATAATATGTATATATGTATATAATATAATGTGTATGTATGTATGTATGTATGTATGTATAAAATATAAGAACTCTTCAGCAAATGGTATTTATAATACTTTCTGTGCATATGGTCAGTATGACTTTTACATCTGACATGCACCATTTGTCCGTTCACCTTTTGTTTAATGGCACACAGTATTTGCTGAGGCTTTTTATGTCATGGACTGCTAGACAATGGGTGCATAATAAAATATTCTGTGTGTGTGTGTGTGTGTGTGTCATACAGGGTCAGCCAGCATGTACTGCCCCAGAGCAGTTGGGGGGGGGGGGGCTTAAGGGCCTTACTCAGGGGCCCGAAGGCGACATTATTCTGCCAGACCCAGGGAATCAAACAAGTGACCTTCTGATCGGGGGCGCAGGGTCCTAACTCATTGAGCCACACAGCGCCTCCTAAAGGAAGATGCTCACGCTTGCCAGGAGTCGAACCTAGAATCTTCTAGTCCGTAGTCGGAGGCAGTATCCATTGTGCCACTAGTCCACAATAACACATTTATATTAAGGCAATGTTCCAGTTTTTAAATGCAATATAAAAATCAAGCCGAAATTTGCAATATCCTTGCAGGAAAAGTTAACTTATTAATGGTCTCCTGCTGATTTTGCTCTAGGATATTGAGTGTACAGTCAGTATAGCCGTTACAGCTTCCTACAAACACAGCAGTTCTTGCTGATTTCGCCCCCGGCTGATTGGACGGCCAAACTGACCGTTTGCCCCCCTGCAACTGCCTGACTAACATGCACAGTTCAAAGCCGCCACGTTTTCAGTACTCGCCGCCGTTGAAATGGCTGATTGAATATAGTGCAGCAAAACTGATCTGTTTTTGTTTTTATTCTGCAAGGCTGTAGTCTGTCCTCCTATTTGTCACAAGCTCAAGTTATGTTTAAAGGCCAGTGTGGTCTTCAGACTTCTATCCTGATGGCTAATTTGCACAAACACACGTTTGTATGTGGATATTACCATTGTGGAGGGGATGTATATTGTATCATGATTATAAATGGAGTATGTTGAACAATTTTATAAAACATACCATTAAATATGTGCCAAACTGCTCAGAGTAAGACCTTTTTGTTTCCTTTAGAGTTTGAAATATTTTCTTTTTTTATTAATCTTTTAATTTAAAAAATTTTTTTTTTTTTTGTCGTCTTTTCCCCTGTGAAGCTCTAAAAACAGACAGTTGTGTAAAATATGTGCCATCTGAATATTTTTGAAAAGTATCTCCACAAAAAAAATCTCTTTGAATATTTGTAGCTTTTATTCCTCCCCTACCGTCAACTGTGTCGGCGCCCCTCCTAGGTGTACATTCATTACATGCGTGCTTTTATATTACAGAACTTTTGTTCGTTTTGGATCTTCGGCGTTAATGTTGGAGTGGCGCCTGAGGTCCACCGTGACTGTCCGCGACGGATGCTTTTCCGGTTTTGTCCTCTTGTGAACTTCGTGTGAACCGATAAATAGCTGTGCTGATGTGGGCCGAGCAGATTTGGTGTGAGTAAGCATATTAAATCACCAGAGAGGAAGGTTAAAACACACTATGCAAGCATCACACAGGACACCGAACAAGGGGAAAGAGTCATTCTCCATTTCCTGATGGGTGTTAACTCAAGTACAACTACAATGAGGCCTATTTTAATTTATTGTCGCAAAAATGGGGCATATCGGTGTATTAATTCAACGTCGTATGCCGTTTTTCAGTCTTTTGTTTTCCATGAAGGAATTTGTTAGTGACATTTGATGAGGACAGAACTGACATACTATTCTGCAGTGCTATGTGAGTCAGATGGCTTTTTTTGCCTGATCATGTATTATTACGACTATTTACCGTCCATTTTTCTGTGAATTTGCAAGGAATAATCCCCATTGACGAAAGCGGCGGAAAACACTAGTCAATATTTTCAGAATTTGTCCTTGATAGTTCATAAAACGAAATGGCACAGCTGCTCTCAGCATTGTCCCACAATAGATTCTGTAATAGGACGGGATATGAGACAAGTTATGTAAAGCTACTATGACATTTAATACTCACCCTCTTAATGAGGCTTCTGATCCTCAAGTGGGACTTGAATTCCACAGAGACTGAAATCGGAATGATTGAACCAAATGGGTAAAAACAAACCTCTAACCTCTTACTGTATGCTCGAAATTCTGCAGTGTCACAATAATGCCCCAGCGTTTAACTGATTGTTGCGGTCAAGGTGACACCATAAATTGCTTTTTATGTATAGAAATTGTTTCATTATATTAAAGCTCTGGAAATGTAGCCACCTTTTGTGTGGAAGTGAGGTACATTCTCGAGCTGCGATTGGACTGTGCATAGTGTAGCTGGTTCTACAGCGAAGTCCAGGATGAGCCCTGATGTGTCATGAGAAGACAAGCCTTTGTGGATGTTCCTCCTCCAACAGTTATTGTAAAAATGGTGAGGATGTCTTGTCCTCTAACTTGAGAAGCTTACCTCCAAGGCTCTAGGGGGAGCTACACTTGAAGTAAGGGAGATTTCCCTTGACATTCTGTAACATTCAACTGAAATAGTCTTGCTGCTAATAATGCTGACGTTTTGCAACTGATGGAAAATGTCGTCAGTGGTACTGCCCATACACACTGTTCTTTTGTTGTGCTTTTTTGGGACGTTATCACTCTTCATGCTCATACATATACTGGGAAATAATACTTTCCATGTGTTGTCGGATATGTTATTTTTCTTTTTTAAACTCTGACTTGTTTTTAAAAATTTAAGAGTCACTTTGGATCGGCAATTGGCTTAATTCTTCTGAGCAATTTCTGCACTTTGCATTTGTTTGGCCTTATTGTACAGCTGACTGTGATACGGACAACTTCTCATTGCTGCAGGCCATTACGGGACAGAATACACTCTAAATTATTCATTTAAATTCAGCATTTGTAAAGGGGGGTAGCCTTCCCTGCCATCACTCAGCTATCCCCTGGCCTCCTGCCTACTTTTCAGGATTTCCAAGTGAGTCCAATGCAAACACAAGCCTGGACTATTATCTCGAGTATCTGGAATTGCAAAGAACTCTATGCGTTATTTATAGCAAAATATAGTAAGGTTTACAAACCGTTTGTTTCCTTAGTTTTACTGTGAACATTTATATACGTTTCTGTAACACTTTTTATCTCTTATGCACATCTTGCATAAATACCAGGCATGTTTGCAATTTTGGATGTATAAATGGAAACTGAAATTACAGAATGTTCTAGCAAGCCAGTGTAAGCCACTGATGAAAATTATGGCTGCAACTATTAAGGTGTTTCACTTTCATGTTGCATCAAGCTTTCAGGGAAAAAAAGGTCTCAAAATAGTACCCATTATGTGAACATCCTAACCAACTCATACATGCAGGGTGCTACCGAAATTTGTAGCCTTTCAGGATAATTTGCACTTGACTTTCTAAAAACAATGGGTCCTTCTCCCCTTCTGCCAGTGCTCCCCTGTAATCTGCACGTAAACATGTTGGCGCGTAGCAATTAAGACGTTGCAATCGAAGAGGCCGAGGCAACGCTCCATCCCTGAGCAACTATATCAGGGGGGTCACCGCATGGCGCCATTACTAAGCTATTGACGGTAATATCTGTGAAATGGATACACAGTGTGGGGTTGTCACGTTACATAAAGTCTCGATGTAGGCATGTAAGTATTTATTATGGGCCAGCCGTTTTTAAGCTTGGATGGAGTAGTAGTAGTTGTTCACCAGGTTGGGGGGGGGGGGGGGGGGGGGGGGGGGGGG
>JAODKC010000028.1:19338512-19358260 GCA_026777985.1 Mormyrops attenuatus
AAATGTGCGTTTTAGGGCTGTATGTTTTGTTTTTTGGCCACCCCTTTTTAAGAGTTGTCTGTTTATTTTGTGTTTTTCAACCCGGTTCCCCCCCCCCCCCCCATGTTGGAGTATAATGGAGACTTGTATCGCAAACATGACATGAATTCGAGTTAACCACTTAAACCTTCCGGCTCTTTCCGGGCATCGTCTGCTGTTTTTCATGGTGACCCTTTCTTTAAAGAGAGTGTGCAGAATGCCTGTCTGGCTTAACTTGAGTCGTGTATCTTTTACCCAGGCATCTCCAACATGGTAACCTTCTGTGCTTTTATACAAAAGGGGAAAAAAGCAATAGATTCAGTCAAGCATTCAATATTTACATCCCCCCCCCCCCCCCCATCCCCAGACCTTTCTGAAACTCATCCAAAATGTATTAAAATATGCAATACAAGTAACCGATTTTATATCAAGTTCCAGACCCGGACGTGATGAGAACAGTCTTTTAAAACATGCATGATTATGTATATTTAGGTATTTGAGTAAACGCTTGAGGCTACAATTAAAAAACTTGTACTCTCAATAAATTTTGTGAATTTACATTTTACCTTTTGTAGCTAAAATTTAATATAAATATGTACACTATTAATGCATAATGAGTATAGTAAATTTTATGCAACTAACTATACGGAAAACACCGATACCCGTGTACTGAAGAATAGAGACCTTGAAAATCATATCTCTTTTTTTTTTTTTTTTCTTTGGTATCGGTTTCCTGCAGCAAATGCATACAGTTAAAACCAGTAAACAATTTACTGTTGTTCATTCGGTTAAACTTTTCTTATATTACTGCTGACGTGTGTGTGTGTCTGTGTGCGCAGTGGCAGTATATGGGGGTGGAGGCTCGCGACTGAGCTCGAAATGTTCGTCTATTATCTAGTTATGCACATGCTCAGTTTAGTCTCTTTTTTAATGTCGACGCGGAGTCTTACCGGTAATGGTAAAAGGTAACCAGACTGTGACCGGTACGTGTGGGTGGGCGCACTGGGTGAGGGATTGGTTTTCGAGTTTAACCAGAATAAAAAATGCACTCTGAGAGGCGCGGTGAAATGAAATGCAATAGCGAATTACACGAAAATGGACAAAATGCGCTATATAGTACAGGGACCGTAGTAAAATGTCCAGCTGGCGGTTTCGGCTGGCGGCCCGAGTGGAACCCTGGCACGTCCTCCGTTGAAATGTCAGGGTGCAAACAGTTACCATAGGCGGCTCTTTTTCTTATTTATTACATGCCCCCTTGCCTATCCTGCTACGGAGGTATTTCGCACCTCTGCTACGCGAGAAATTTAGGAGTCGCGCCACGGGGCGCTTTCCTTGCATAAATGTGAGCGCGAGCGGAATTCACATCATAAATGAGCAATGAAAGAAATGCAGTGTGTGTTCAGCAAGGGTGTCGCGGCTCTGCTTTTCGTTTGGACCTACGTTACAAGCAAGGAAAATACATTAGCAGTGATCAAAAGAAACTTTGTCTTGCTCCAGCTGAAAAGCATTACCCGTAGAAACATCTAGTATGTAAGACTCCAAAAAGGGTATTAAAATCTTATGTAATAGAAATTATGAACTGGGGAATGTGTGTATTTTTCAGTATGGTGTATTGGCTTGCAGCTTAGTACAGTACTTGATTTTTCATGTAGGTCCTTCTGATTTTGTATCCATCCATCCATCCATCCAGGCCACAAGAATACGATGTCAGTTAAGTAAGTTCCCAAACTGGGCACTAAGTTCATAATACGAAGATTGGGTTATTTTTATTTGTTTATTTTGAATTTAGTATTATTACTATTTTGTTTTCTGCGTATGGTGTAGCAGTTTATATTGGTTAGATAAACCCCCCCTCCATTTCTATAATGTTATTTTTCAGCTTGTGGGACCTTTTTCCTTTAGTCCTTTCAGACTAACTGTTTCCACCCAAAGACACGACGCATTTGCTTTTTCTTCAGTTAGTGCCTCATTTTAGCTGTTGTCTTTGTCTGAGAAAATATTTTTATATAATATGAAAATAAATAAAATGTCTGGATTTGACCATTTTATGTCAGTCTTTTTATGTCTTACATACATACTTGTTTTATTACTTTTTTTGTGCAATGTGACCAAATGAACAATATTTCATGTGTGTGTGACGCATGCATCATACAGCTGAGATGACGGTGACCTTTGACCTTTGGTTTTACCGCAGCTTTCGCTGTCGCTCGCTATCATGCATTTCGCATTTTCTTTTCTCTCTGACGGCTGCCATTCCAGTCCGTCCCGCCTCGCATTTTCCTGTCTGTCATCCTGTCTGCTGTTCGTTTTCCTTCCTGGAATGATTACCAGTCTGGAGCGGGAAAAAATTGTATTGCTTCTCTTAAGACCCCAAATTGGCTATACTAAAATATTCAAGGTGGTCAGTCAATTGGTTTGAGTTAAAATAGAGTTTATTGGTCAGTTGTCAGATTAAATTGTAAGACATTATAATGTGCCCCCCCCACAGCAGTTTCATCAATTGTACTTTCAGTTATTTATAGAGCACTTTCAATATGGCCAAAGCCAGTGTTGTGGCTAGTATTTGGCCTCACACTTTTTTTTTTTTTTTCCCAATTTTTTTACTCAGACTTGTGTGACCTGTACTTCGTGGGTGTGGGTGTGTGAGGCTTCAAATTGTATGTTACTTGTTTAAGGCCCCTGCGATGGGTTGGTGCCTCATCCTGGGTCGTTCCCTGCTTGCGCACGTAGACTCCGGGATAGGCTCTGGATACCCCGCGATCCTGAATAGGGAAAGCGGTTTCAGAAGATGGATGGATGGTTTAAGGGCCTTGTAAGACAATTCACACTTCAACTGCTGGGCTGGAGTTCACATTGCGTATCAAAAGCATGTAGCCACACAACATTATTAGCAATTGTGCATGAACGCTATGTATCCAGAGTTGCCGAACGTGTAGTGTGGATCTCTCCACTTTTATGACTGTCAAAATTCAGATTTCCATATCCATGAGAACTGAACCCTTGTCTGTCAGACAGAAGACAGAAACCTTAACTGCTTCACTGATAGGTTTTTAGAGCGGCTAAGGATTGCCGCACATGGTCACGTGATGGTCGTGTATAATCCTGTCCATTCATTCATCCATCCCTCTGCTGTTTCCAGGGCAGGTTTATAACAAGCCTGTCCCCAGAAACGCAGAGCTCTAGGCTTTGTGTGTGTGTGTGTGTGTGTGTGTGTGTGTGTGTGGCTGGTTCAGATATACCTTACCTTGTGGGGCCCAAATGTCCCCACAATGTGAATACTAGTTTTAGGGTATTTTTTTTTCCTTATGGGAACCAGATTGCTGGTTCCCAAAAAGGAAAACTCATTTTCCTAAAAATCTATGACTGCAATCAAAAAACTAAAGTTGTATTTTGTTTGGTTACTTATGGTTAGGGCTGGGTAAGGGTTAATGTTGTCAGTTAGCATTTTTCCCATAGAAATGAATGAGCAGTCCCCATAAAGATATGATTATGTGGGGGGTGGGGTGGGGTGGGGGGGACCAAATGTCCTCACAATGTGCTAACAACCTGTTTTGACCTTGTGAGCAGAGGTGGAGAATTCAGGTCCAGAAAGTACAAATCCAGACCACAGTTTTGTTTCAGTCAAGTCTGGACACACCACCTGAAAATCATTTGTTTTCCAACAGGATAATGACCCTAAGCACACCTCAAGGTTATGTAGTAAGTACTGTCTTACAAACAAGGACAGAGATGGAGTGCTGTGACAGATGACCCGGCCCCCAACATCCCCCAAACTAAACCCCATAGAGCTGCTTTGGGATGAGTTGGATCAAAGAGTAAGAGCAAAGTAGCCAACTTGTGCCCAGAACTTGTGGAAACTCCTTCTGGACTGTTGGAGAAGCATTCCAGGTGGCTACATCTGGAAGCTGGTTGAAAGAATGACAAGAGTCTGCAATGTTGTTATCAAAGCAAAACAGGACTATTTTGAAGAGTCTAAAATTTGAGAATTTTGAAATGTTGAACACCTTTCTTTGTTGTATAATGTTTGATATGTATTACTTCATTCCCTTGAGGCCTTTCACTATAAGGTGAATAACATGCATAGGTCTCCATCTTGTTATACATTAAAAGCCATTGTGTCCAGGCTTTTGACTGGTGCTGTGGGCAGTTTGGATCGAGATCCCCCAACCCTGAATGTGTGAGGCATTTATGCTCCCCCCTGCGCTACCATGCCACCCTGAATAATCCTATATATAATAAGAATTTTAGCTCTTGTATAAATAGGCTGGGTAATGGCTCATCATCGTCTAACCCTGAGCTCCTGTGGCTGCCATTAGATGGTCAGCCTAGTTACCTGGGGCAGGTCATCATACAGTTCTGCTTTATCAGCCCCCGCTTGTCCACCTTTAACTCCCCGGCCTCCTCCCAAAGCAACCAAGCGCCTACTTAGCATCTAATCAGGCCTGATTGTGCCCCAGCTTGTCATTCTGCTGGACTTGCCTTTTCTTGGATCATTGGCCTCCTGTCCTTGTCCTGCTTAGTGCCTTTGGGGTTGGTGTTTGGTGTTCAGCCATAGTCTGTAGGTCCCTTTTTGTGGCATTTCTGGCTTGCTAAAATTGGTGGTATTAAAATGGGTTATGTGTCTTTTTTTTTTTTTTTAATATTTATTTTTAATCTCTTGTTTTGTAGAAAAATTTGATTGTCTTTTTTAACATTCGTAAAGCTAATCTTTCTTTTGAAAGGAGTGGAATTTTACGCTGAGACGGAATTTGGTAGTTAAGTCCGTCTCAAATGCGCAAAATGAAGTCCTAGGCCTTTTACTTTGCCTCTAGCAGACCCATACTGTAGTGCCAATACCCATCATGGAGAACGTATATATATTTTACCCCCTTGTCACTGCAAGGAAGTGATAGCACTTTTAAAAGGTTAATTGCTTTCGCTAATGCTATCAAAGCCATTTCTAAAAATAGAGCATGCAAACAGCTGACCTCACAGAAGCTGCCTAACCAAGCAGTTCTAAGTTTTACTTGTCATTCAAGACCTGGGCGGTGTGACGTTCCCATGCCGCTTCATTAGCCGTCGTGTGGAAATAAATGGCTTTGGTTTTGTTTTTCCCTCCCGCAACAGTTAAGCAATGTAGGATGACTTGGAGATCAGTTGCGTCTCAGTATGGGTAGTGTTTTGACACTATATGCCATTGATTTAATTGTTCTGGAAGAACCTTCAGAGAAAGAAAGTATGCAAGCAGAAATAAGTGGTATTTGGGCTCCGGTTCTTGAGTCTGTACTGGTAATATGGACAAGGTGACCAAGAAAGGAAGCTTAAGATGCGATTCAGCTGAAATATAGCCACCTATCTCAAATTATATCTGCTCACCATGAGCTTTTACATCCTGAGACTGCTGCATGTAATTGCTTTTTTTTTTGCATACTGTGGATGGGGAGAGGGACTTAAAAAAAAATAAAAATAAATAAATAATAAAAAAAAATATCAAAAAAACACACTCGAGAAGGGCTAAAGAACTAGATCAAGCAAATTCGCATTTATGTTTCCAGATTGTGAGACATCCCCCTACCCCCCAAAAGAACAGACTGTTACGATTAACTAGCATTGTTTAACTTTGTAGTTTCAATAGCGTTGAGAAATCGTCCGCCCTTCCCATGCTTTTGTTGATGAATGAATAATTTAAGCTGCAGTAACCGAGGTTCCTCCAGGCGTCCCCTGCCGTGCAGTATTTTCCTTGGAAATATTAGCTTAGGATCAGACATTAGGGCTTCTGAGTTAATAATAAAATAGCACTGTGCCAGTTTTGATCGTGAAACCGTTTTAGTCCGTCAGTTTGTGAGCGTTAAGAAATCCCCTGGTGACTGTTATTTAATTAAAAACTGAGGATAGGCAGTAGGAGTTGGGCTGTTTATACTGTAAAGCATCAAGACTGTGCATTTCATTAAATGCAATATAAAAAGAATACATTTTTAAAAAATGCCATCCCTTCTGAACAGTGTAATAAAGACTGCACTTCTGAATTCACAATTGCATTGTGGGGCTCAGAAAGGTCTTTCAATATATAAAGGAATGTATTCTTTTCGGTATCCGTGTGATATTGTTTTTGTTTTTCAGTTCACCCACAGCCTTCCTGACACAATTGCATTATTACTGCTTTTTCATTTATCTTCCTTCTCGTATGTCAGCATTATTTGTTTGGTTTTTAAACTTCTGATTTTGAAAGCGGTTCAATCGAGTCTCCAAATGTGAGATTCATTCCAGTTACCTAACCTTGTTACAGTACATGTTAATAATCAGTCGTGAGAGGCATGATTTGTCCTGGTGTGATTTTTAAGACAAAGACAAGGGTTACAATAAGAAAAAAAAAAATGTGGGGAATTTTCTCCATTTTCTTAATGGACAAAATTTTGGTTTGTGTGTAAATAAAACCGCTGGAAATTTTAATCCAGCCATTCTGTCAACTAAAATATTTTGGTGTTCTGCATGTATAAGTGGTTAGACTTAACATGGTAGTTTTAAGGGAAAATAATTGTTGCAGAAGTTCTGTATAGGACAATCAGGTATAGAAAATGGGAGGGTGGATGGGTGGTTACTGTTATTGGGTGACATCCAGGCGTTTTGATCATACAAAGATGCTTCACATTTTTACATTTTAAAAAGTAACGGAAACTCTTGTTTATTTTGGTTTTGCTTGCAGACATTGAATCTCTTAGCGACCCTCCTGGGTTTATCTGCTCGGAATAGTGTAGCCAGCGATTCGAGGATGGATTTTACCAGGTCGCCGCAAGACTGTCATGAGGCGGGCCGTAGTATTTCAGTTCAGACTTGCGGTTCTCGTGGTAGTATTGTATTCTTTTTACTGTAAAAATGCCCATTTTTGTCTAGGCATGACCTATATATGCTGCATGCCCAGGAATGCCATCGCTAAAGCATTTTATAGCCATCCAGAGTATCTTGGGTAATTGCTTCCATTCTAAAGAGAATCACCCTCCTTAACGGCGATTCCCTGAACTCCCCCGGGAGATATTATTAACGCCTCGTTGTCTAAAGCTTTGTCCAGAGACATTTGTCACTTCTTAGAGCAGTGCTTAGTCTATCCAGAAGCAATTTTTTATTTATTTTTTTTAAAAAGAGGGAGAAATCTCTACATCACTGAATGTGGGTACTTTTATCTTTTAATCCGATTTGATCAATATGCATCTTCCTGCAAGTGACTGCTTATCACAGAGCTGAAACCATGGCTGTCTCAAAGTCACCCCTTCAGAAGTCAGAATCATCCTCATTCTCCTCTTATTCATATGGTTCTGTTACAGTATTCTTAAACTTTAAGTGAGCATACAGTAATATACAAAAGAATCGGATGCGAGCCCTGATATCTTTTCTGACATTTATTGCCGCTCTAACTTTCTTACTTGGGAGGTGTTTTGTGTAGAGGATGTGTAAATTTGTCCTGGCTTCTGTTGCAGATGAATGTAGGCCTGATAAGCTTCATGGCTTTCTGCCAGTCATCTGAAATACAAACACGTTCAAGTGTCCGTCCTGCTCGGTGGTGATGGTCTGGGCGCTGTGCAGTTTAGCGGGTTAGGATGATGAACCTGCGACCAGAAGGTTGTCTGTTCAAGTCCCATAGCTATCAAAGTGATTTCCGCTTCTCGGTCCTTCGGCAAAGCCTTTAATCCAGTTGTTCCAGTGATTTTCTATGACCCTGCTATCTTAGTTATGAATCACTTTGGGTAAAAACATTTGCCAGACAAATGTAATCTGAATATTAATGCAATATAATTTATGACCTAACTTTAAGAGAAACTGACCATTTTTATGAAATCTAACGGTTCTTCCGCCCTTGTTTTCAGGAAGTAACCATCTCTAATCTCCAGTTTTTAAATAGCTGGTTGAAATGTTAATGGCAACAATGACGTGCTTTACCACTTGGTGTTGTATGTCACAGTTCTATGAGTTAAAGAACTATGTATAAATCTGTCTACAGCCTAGTCCTGAGATAAGTGGGATTGTAATCACTGCTGAATTTAACGTTGTTACTATATGACAGCTTTCAGTTTGTGAGCTTCTTTCAGTAGTATTTGCGAATTGCATGTGAATCCCTCAGGTTACTACCACAAATGTTGGAATTTAATCTCTTGCTCTCTCTCTCCCTCTCTGCTCTCATGCATACAGCATAAATTAAATTTCTGGAATTTCATCTGGGGGGGTCAGTACATATATGACTGCCAGTGTTGCAAGTGTTTTTTTCCACTTTTATTGATTCTTATGAATTGTCTTACGAAGAATTTAATTGCTTTTGTGATCTGATCGCACATTTTCCAAATGTTTTTGAAATGTGGATGATCCCCTCCCCCATGTTGTATAAAAACCTAACTCTTCCACTGATCCTTAAGGTACAAGTGAAACTACTGTCATGTGTGTCATTTCTGAAATCACGTTGTCTGTAATGGCTGTAACAGCACAGAGAGAGCCAGGGAGAGAAGGGTTGGGACCTAGTGAAGATCTCTAATTTTTGCCTTTTCCATATTCAGCTTTTAGCTTCAGATTTTCAGATCATTTAGTACTGAATGGTAGTTAATTGTCAACATCTTGTAAATGGATTCAAATATGCAAAACATTTTACGTTTAACGAAAAAACATTCTTTTTCTTCGCATTTACAGTCAAACATGAAAACGATGGAATCTTGCCACAGAGAAATGTACTAGATAATAGAGCCTCAAAATGTCCTTTTATTTTTATTTCACTCGTGTCCCAGCGATTGTGCCCTTGTCTTCACTAACTGGTTATTTTGCTGTTGGGGCAGTGATTGCCGTGAACACTTCCTTTAGTTATTGATCAGGCCCTCACAGCATTGTGAAAGAATTATTGCCCACTCCTCCATGTGGAACAACTCTGGTACTGGTGGGTTTTCTGAACACGAACTGCTTCTGTTAATAATTGCTGCAACATCCCGTTGGGGCCTGGACTTTAACTAGGCCAGTTAAGAGATTTCAGTCGTTCTTTTTTTTGGGGGGGCGGGGTCATTGTTCCATTGCATGACCCTGCTTGTGCCCAGGGTTATGCAGTACATGGCAGAACATGTCCTTCCTCCATTGGTTCTGATTTATAGCTCATTATTGTCCATTGTCTGTCTTGACTGACCTAAGGAGGATGTTCTTTGGTTCTTTGACTTCCTGGATTAATTTATGTCCTTCCCTAGAGGAGGCTTTGGCAGTAGAGCCATCCCTAGGAAGATAAGGTGGATTGTCCATTAGTGCTGGTCTAAGTTAGGCCTGATTGTTCACTGCAGCGTTTAAATTAGTGACCCCCTTCCCCCACTTGTCTTATTTGGGTTACATTAGCGCCATTGACTTTCCCCACATCTGAAGGTTAAATGTTTGATCAACTTGCACTCTAGAGGCTGTTTAAAATCTTGCCATAATGTCACACCAAACAGACAACTGAAATCAGTCGTTGAACATGGAAACTTTTTTTTTTTTTTCCCCCCCCCAGATGGTACATTTTACATTGTTTAGTGGTTGCTTTGTTCAAAGTGACATACAAGTGAGGACATTTTGGAGGATGGAGAGCAGAGCCATCCAGTGCCTGGGGAGCAGTTGGGTTTAAGATAGTGATGTAGTCAAGACCACCTAAACCGAGACCAAGTCGTTATCAAGACCAGAGTGTATCAACGTGGGGCTAGACCAAGTCAAGATAAGAAACATTACTAGTATTATGAGCCATTCAATATAAACGCTTCTGTACAATTGTAACATTTTCAAATAATTATTTGTTACATTTTGAACTTTGGATGTAAAGCACTCTGCTTCGATCACAGCACTTTACCAAACGGATGAATATTAAGGCATTGTGATAAATATTGAGGCGTTTTGATGACTGGTCTTGAGAGAACACAAAGTCGATTTCTGAGATGAGACAAAGACTGCGAAAAAGTGATCTCGAGTAAAACACTAGTTTAAGGACTGAGCTCTCTTGAGAGATATGACTATTCTGCCAGTCCTGGAATGCGAACCCGCATCCTTCTGGACATGGGTATAGGTTCCTAACCCATGGGCTGCACACTATCCCATGCCACAGTCAACATGCTTATGTGTGTGTCTCTATTATATGCAGTTAAATCCTGGTCTGTTTCCATCTACATAAGATCAGAACTATAATTTAGGAGGCCGGGCATCCAAAGCCAACAGGCGATTTTTGTTTCGAAGAAGTCGAAAGACTTCAATTCTGTGTCTAGAAAGCCTTCCCTACCTGGCACTTTGCCATTGACTTCTGCTGTTTAACCCAGAGAAGAACAAGCGGGACATTCGGTTTTTTCTTTCCACGAGGAATCGGATTGGCTGCTGCCAACCAATATCCAGAATTACACAAAATACAATTAATAAAGGATGCATGGCATTTTTGATTTGGAAATGAGAGCCGTAGCACTTTTTTGGGTCTTTTCCTCATTTGAAATGAAGTGGGTTTCAGAATAAATGGGGTAAGTGGTTCTTCAGAGAGTCAAGTAATTGTTTGTTAATCTTATTTATTCATTTGTTTTTGATGTTTGGAAGAAAAAAAAAATCAGTTTTTAGACTCGTTATGAAATGCCGTAAGACAACTAATATTAAATCTATGGTAAGAAAGTGAATGTCAGGAAAAATATGTAGAAATAGTTATGCATATTTAGCTTTTGTGTGAACCTAAATGATAATGCTTATACAGCAAAAGCATTTCTAAATCATTACTGATGAGTATCCACTTAAAAACAAATTATGATCCTAATGGTGAGTTCTCATTACGATTTGTTGTGGATTTCGGAAAAGCTTCAACAGTCATGTCAAAGGACTTTGTCTTAATTGATTGCCATCTTAGCCCAGCTGTGAAATATGCTATAATTGCAATTTTATCTTTGTTCAAGCCATCATACAGTTATGAGAAAGTTCAGAACTGGCAATTATGCCCTTTGGCATAATCCAGCTTTACGCAAGAATGGCTCCTAAAATGTGCTCTGATCTTCAATCTACGTCGTAATAAGGAGAGTCTGATTTTAAGTAACATTGCTTTGTTTTTCATTGTAGCTCGATGAATGAATGACATTGTGGCTTCGCAGCAACAGGGCTGGGAGTTCTGTTGGAGTGTATGGAATTGACATTCTCCACTTGTCATGTGGGTTTCATCCCACAGTTGCAAACAGGGAGGAGGCTACTTGGCATCTCGGTTGACGGATTACATGTGGCTCTCTCTGGTGATGGACTGGCGTCCCATCCAGGGTGCGCCCCAGCCTCGTGCCCTGTGATGGACTGGCGTCCCGTCCAGGGTGTACCCCAGCCTTGTGCCCTGTGCTGCCTTGAACAGGTTCCAGACCCCATTTTCAACCTTGACGAAGATAAATGTTAAAAAAATTGATAAATTGGTAAAGGGGTATGTACCCTTCTGGCTTTGCTACCTACTGAAATGTATCAGGTTCATGAAATGGTTCATGTCCATCAACAGACCCCTTTCTTTCCACAATGGGTGTAAATGGTGTCCTAGATTATGTGGCAGATGTTTGCTGCAAGAGAAGCCCAGTACAGCAAATATAATAAAAAAGGGACATTGTTATTCCAAATGACAGAAACCAAAGAGACGAGGCTACTTTAACTGAAGCACTTGACTCAAAAAAACAACACAAAAAGAGAGGAAAAACATGGTGTACGTCTTGGAGAGTACCTCATACTCCCAGTTCTGTCAGACCACTCATCTGACGGTATATTTTAAATCCTTATGAGAACTGGCGTCTAATTAAGTCAGCTAAAGCGCTTTTTTTTTGATGATTGGTTGTCATAGAGATGCATTTGACCAGGTTAACCCAGTCCCTTGGTGTTACCCTGGCGCCTGTTTTACATGCCAGAGGATTCTGTTTATTGATTTGCTTAAAAAAAAATAAATAAATAATCATTTCATATAATGTATTACAGGAATAGGTTGAGCGTTTCATTTTGTTCCCAAGGCTCTGTGTTATGTGGAGTCTGCCGGTTCCCCTTATGTTCAGAGTTTCACTCTGATTTAAGCAAAGTTTTTATATAGCTAGAGTTAACTCTAAATTTCCTTGGCATGAAATGTGCCCTATGAATGACCAGCATTTCTTGCAGAGTATCCCTCAGCCTTGTGTCCTGTGTTGTCCAGATAAACCATAATCCTTTACTAGATAAGCTGTGCATGTTTCTTGCAGACTAACAACTAATAACCTTGTATGCGGTTAATGGGTCTAGTGAGATTCAGCAGACAGCCTTGGACCATGGACCGGTGCGTGTTTTTGTTTGTTTTTCCGTTTTTTCCCCCTTCTCTGCTTTTCTTTATGCTCTTTATTGTACCAATTTCAGAAGTCGCATCTGCCATTGTAAAACATTTAACCCCCCCTGTCAGTTATGCTGCTGTTAATTTGTATAAACGTGCTTGTAATTCTGTTGCAAAATCTAGACACATTTTGTGACAGCTGTTTTTGGAAGGGCATTACACACTACAGCAATTTCAGATTGTGCCTTCAATAATAGTAGTACTTGTAGTAGTTGTAGTAATGTTGTATTATTATTATTATTATTATTATTATTATTATTATTATTATTATTATTATTTTACAAGGAATGCATGCAGCACGTCTGAAGAGAATGACTGTGTGTTTAACAGGTAACTATCCTAATCTTTCTGAGTGACAAATGAGAGGTATTTACTCAATGTGTTCTTGGCAGAGAAGGCGTTTTGCTGCTCAGTTTATCGTTTACTCCTGTTAATTTCATTAGTATATAAATTTTCCCAGGTAATAACTGGCCTTATGAGCGTGAATGGCCGGTTGTTTTCTGTAGGGGAATGTCCCGCCATATTGATCCATGAATGGTGTGCTACCTTTCCTGGCATTTCTTTTCATTTAGTTTTTTTTTTCCTTTCAAATGGATGTCATGGAAAATGTGGTGCGCATTCTAACCTACTCCCCTTTTGCTCACAGTTTTTTAAAGCCTTTGTAAACAGCTAGCTGTTAAACGGATAGAAATACCTGCGATACATTGTTCGACAGCCAGTGGTTTGTATACATATTCAGAAGAGCGGGAGTTGTGTGGGCATGCATAGTGAATGTGGGTTTACAGATTCAAGTTACAGTGAGTATGGGAAATATGACTTGTATAACATTTTGGTAATGATGTGGCTCGATTTTACGTGATCCACTTTATTCTTCAGTTTTGTGTATATAATGGAAAAAGTTGTCTATTTTTGGCTTGTGGTGTAGGCTTGTCAGTCAAATCCCGCCTTGTCTAGCGACTGACTATTTTTGAATACTAGATTATAGTCATGCATTATTGGCAAAATGTCAAACGTCAGGTGGACTGATATATTAAATGCTTCTAGAAAACCCGTTTTCAACCTGATGCAATGCAAACATCATGTAATGGCTTATGGCATTATATATATTAATATGTGTGTATTAAATTATACACTATATTGCCATAAGTTTTGGGACACCCCTCCAAATCATTGAATTCAGGTGTTCCAATCACTTCCATAGCCACAGGTGTTTAAAATCAAGCACCTAGGCATGCAGACTGCTTCTACAAACATTTGAAAAAGAATGGGTCACTCTCGAGCTCAGTGAATTCAAGCGTGGTACCATGATCGGATGCCACCTTTGCAGTAAGTCCATATGTGAAATTTCCTCGCTACTGAATATTCCACGGTCAACTGTTAGTGGTATTATAACAAAGTGGAAGTAATTGGGAATAACAGCAACTCAGCCACAAAGTTGTAGGCCACGTAAAATCGCAGACTGGGGACAACACATGCTGAGGCGCACGGTGTGCAGAAGTCGCCAACTGTCTGCAGAGTCAATAGCTACATACCTCCAAACTTAGTGTGGCCTTCAGATTAGCTGAAGACCAGTGCATAGAGAACTTCATGGAATGGGTTTCCATGGCCGAGCAGCTGCATCCAAGCCTTACATCACCAAGTGCAGTGCAAAGCGTCAGATGCATTGGTGTAAAGCACAGCGCCACTGGACTCTAGAAACATGTTCTCTGGAGTGACGAATCACGCTTCTCTGTCTGGCAATCCGATGGACGAGTCTGGGTTTGGTGGGTACCAGGAGAACGGTACTTGCCTGACTGCATTGTGCCAAGTGTAAAGTTTGGTGGAGTTGGGATAATGGTGTGGGGTTGTTTTTCAGGGGTTGGGCTAAGTTCCAGTGAAAGGAACTCTTAATGCTGCAGCATTTGAGGCCATTTTGGACAATTTCATGCTCCCAACTTTGTGGGAGCAGTTTGGGGACGGCTCCTTCCTGTTCCAACATGACTGCACTCCAGTGCACAAAGCAAGGTCCATAAGGACATGGATGAGCGAGTCTGGTGTGGAGGAACTTGACTGGCTTCACAGAGCCCTGACCTCAACCCGTTAGAACACCTTTGGGATGAATTAAAGCGGAGACTGTGAGCCAGGCCTTCTCATCCAACATCAGTGCCTGACCTCACAAATGCTCTCCTGGAAGAATGGTCAAAAATTCCCATAAACACCCTCCTAAATGTTGTGGACAGCCTTCCCAGAAGAGCTGAAGCTGTTATAGCTGCTAAGGGTGGGCCAACTCCATATCATATGTATTAAGAATGGGATGTCATTAAAGTTCATGTGTGTGTGTAAAGGCAGGTGTCCCAATACTTTTGGCAATGTACTGTATCTTATTTTCTCTCGGGGGGGGGGAGGGGCACCAGTAATATTTAGGCATCCTAAGAGAAAATATAAAGGGTCTCACCAACTTCATATTACTCGCACAAAATATTCTGATAGCACTCGGGAGCAATGAAAAATGGGTGAGGTACCCGACTGGCCCAGTCAGACTTTTAGGGTGGAGCCACTCAGCAACCCCTCCTCCCCTTTCTGCTTGCTCTGGCATGAGCATTTCTGTTTGGGTTCTGTTATAGGTTCACCTATAATAGGCTTGCTGATTTTGTTTACAGAATCGCTATAGCTTTGGCTAATGCATACTGTGACTGTCTGGATAAACTAAAATGTAAACATGATTGATGTTGGCATGCTAACTGGGGAAATTTAGTGGAGTTTCAGAAAATTGAAAAGCATTAATTGGTTTCAGTTGTTAATTGAAAGACTTCAGAAATTATACCAAGTATACCTTGAACTTGAAACTTGCATGATCGCTTAAATCTGTTCGAGAATTCAGCGCTTCTCTTGGGTGTCCGTCAAGCATACTGACAGGGTTGTAAGTGCTGTACTGATGACTTGTGACAACTTCTCATTAGTAACCTTATGCTCACTGAGGCTTTGTACCATAAATAGCGCAAAAAAAATAGTTTGCTAGGCTGACAGGCATAGTGCGTTTCAAGTCCTGCCAAAGACACCTGCTTAAAACTAAGAGGTGCCTTCCCGGGCCACGGTGAATCCATTTGCAAGATTAATAAAATCCAGGAAGATGTGTTCCCTGTTATGGGAAAAGGGGGGGGGGGTGTGAGGTGCCCGTATGTCACGGTCACAGCTTGTCAAGGCAAGTAATTTATGGCAAATGAATAAAGCCGAAAGCGTGGTGACAGACAGGTGGGCTCGCTTTCAGCTGCGACGTAGATCTGGAGATTTTGAGACTTCAAACCAGGCTAAATGGAATGAATGTATAGCTGTGATGTATTATTGATAATAACAAGCTATGACGATAACGGATGAAATAAATCTACGATGCTTAGAAATGTAGTCTAAGGGGTAGGTGGCAAGTTTAGCCTTGAAGGGTTTTTGTTGTGGCTGATAGCCTTTTCGGTCACCAGTCAAACCTTCCAGGCCTTGTGAATACCACTCCTCATATGTCACTTCAATGAAGATGTTAGAAAATACCTAAACATTGATTTCTTGGCTATAGAAGTTTCGTGGGACAAAAGCGACTTCTTGGCAATTAAGCTGCTTCCTTTAACTTGCGTAGTACTTCTACCAAGGTCTTAGCTTCTCAAGCAGATATATTTGTGTTTGTGTTGCCACTCATCAGGCAGACTTCAGAATAAAATGATATATGGATGAACTAGTAGCTCAGCCGTGGGTGACTGTATTCGGGTGAAGCCAGTGAGATTTATATTCGGACAGAGTCTGTTCCATGCTACTGGCAATTGGTGATGTCATAGTGTTTTGTCAGGATGTTACATTTGTGAGGAAAGACTCACTTTAATAACAAACAGCAACGACCCTGTTCCTTGATATGCAATATGATAGATGGGTTGATAATAAAAATGGTAATTCGTAATGAAAAAAACAACGACGACAAAAAAAACCCTTTCATCCATCCCTCCATCTATCTTCTGACTCTCTTCCTGGCAGCATAGGGCACAAAGCAAGGGACATGCGCTATGGACAATTAGCCTAATTGCATGTGTCCCGGCTAAAAGAGAGAAACGGAGCACCTGTAGGACACGGTGTGATGTGGGAAAAACATTTACATCCAATGGACACACAGTGAGAGACCTGAACTCACACCTAGCACCCCCACCACTACCGCTGCTCCTACCACCCCAACCACTACCGCTGCTCCTACCACCCCAACCACTACCGCTGCTGCTCCTACCACCCCAACCACTACCGCTGCTCCTGCCACCACTACCGCTGCTCCTACCACCACTACCACTACCACTGCTCCTGCCACCACTACCGCTGCTCATGCCTCCTCTACCGCTGCTCCTGCTACCACTACCGCTGCTCATGCCTCCTCTACCGCTGCTCCTGCTACTACTACCGCTGATCCTAATATTGCTGCTGCTGCTGCTGCTGCTGCTGCTGCTACTACTACTACTACTGAATTTAACCTCACTTGCTTCACCCGAATACAGTCACTCACGGCCGAGCTACCAGTCCAGCCGTATATCGCTGTATTTTGAAGTCTGCTTGATATTGCATATCAAATAATGGAGTTGTCGTTGCCTACTAGGCTACTTCTGCTGCTAGTATTGATGATGATGATGATGATGATGACGACATCATTGTTATAGCGTACAGTGTGGAGTACAGCTCAAGGCAACAATAATTATAAGCTATGCAGTGAAATCTTGGCGCCTGTCACCCTCGGTATCGGAGACGGGCAGAGATGAGGCAGAGCGGGATGTTGCCGTAGTTGTACATTTTCAGTCCCTCTTGCTGCATAGCTGCACTTAACAGGAATTAGCGTGCCTTAGGGGGAAAAAACATGTTTTCATATGTATGAATACCGTCTGGCTGGATCCATTTACAAAATGTAGCATGTAGGTAAATGGGATTTTTACTGTGTGTGTGTGGGGGGGGGGGGGGCAGCACACATATATATTACATGGGACTAAAATGAGTTTTCTGTTTTGTTTTTTTTTTTTTTTTTTTTTTTTGCTCTGTGGAGTTCTGCTGCATCAATTTCACACCAACCTGGCTCCTGTATTTTCTGAAATATTTAGTAGTCGGCATTAGCTGGCATCTAGATGCTCTCAGCTTAATGCATTCAGTTCCACCTTGGACGCTCCGTGCAGCTGTACACTGTACACACTTCCTTAATTTGTGGGTATTTATTGTGGAGCATACCTATGAATGGAATAATGATTGAGGCAGCTTGCCCCCCCCCCATTCCTGGTAAACCTTTTATATCGGGATGTTCCTGGCACTTCGCTATTCAACTGCAAAATTTAGTTGTGGTTCCTTTTTCTGGCATCCTGCCAAAGTACACATGATAAAAATGCATTCTGTCTGTCTGCAGGCAAGTGATATATACAAATCCTGATCCTTACAGGCATGTTGAGGTGTGTGTGTGTGTGTGTGTGTGTGTGTGTGTGTATTTATTTATTATTGTGTTTGCATTTACTGGCCCATGCATTTAACTACAATCTGGGCTCCGCCGGACCACCCAGGTCACACAACGCTTTGTCCCTTCCTTGTTACGGATCGTCGATTTTTGTCCGTGAGGTGTCCTTAGCCTCTGCTGTGACGTGTTGTAATCTTTACCCGCCAAGCATACCCTTCCCTTGTCAGAACGCATTTGTTTTGATGGACCTCCCTGAGTTCCATGTTGCCTGTGTTCAAAACCTACCACCGGTTTAATTCTAAATAAAGCGTTTTTCAGTGTATATTCTGGTCATGGAATGTTCTGCTCCAAGCCACGGTTAGCATTTGTTCCTGATACTGCTTTTGCATTTGGTGGATGTGCAGCACAAGGAATTGTTGCAAACCGTCGGCCTGCTGAGGCTTAATATTTAGTTTTATCTTTGTTATTGTTTTCTAAAACCAAAATCTAAAACAAAAGTTCCGGTCCTTCAATACTTCTGACACAGACTATGCAGTTTGTCAATGTCATTTATTTTCCTTTTTCTTCCCAGTGACAAACACTTCTGAGTTGAAACACTGCAATTTAAAATTAAATATGTCTTTTGCACCCTGCAAGCTTTAATTTAGTTATCACCCCCCTCCCCCCCTCCATTTTAATTTTGTTTTTGTTACTTGTTTTTTTCTGGTCTACTCATCCCATAAAATGAGTCTCTTCTTTGGCTTAATTGTAATTTTGCTTTTTTAAAGTGTGTGTGTGTGTGTGTGTGTGTGTGTGTGTGTTTGCAGGCTGCTTCTCAAAAGCTTTGGTTGTAATATAAAAAGGCTTTTTCCCCCCTTTCTACATTTCATTTCATAGCAAGCTTTTACTCGTTATAGAAGATTCATCATACAGCTAAGTTTGTTCTGCTCTTTCTGTGTTACATGGCAGTGAATAACTGCGTTGGTTTTAGGCCCTTTCCACTTCAGCCACTCGATTTTTAACAGCCTTAAGATCGGCGGTCTCCTTTGACGCGTGGAGAGCGGCGGAGACGGATGTACTCTTCGTATCCCTGCTGATTTCCACCCTCTACCGACATTGCAAATCGAACTGCTGCTCTTGTGGGAGACCAGAAGGTGGTGCAGTGTGACGCCCACCATTGGCAACCCAGTGACTCGCGGGCACCCAGTAGACTTGCTGAGTCGGCATACTGGCGGCCACGGGAGAGTTAGTCCCAGCTGATTCCCCTCCTTCACTCCCTAGGCAGAACAAAGCCAATTTATTCCTGTGCCAAGGGGGTTCACGTTTCACGGTTCCAGTCTGAATGTAACGGGGACCTTGCCTGACGGACACTGCAGATGCCTGGAGAAAGTGCCGGAGTTTATTCTAAGCTAGGTATTTCCTTCCAATACTTCCACCATCGTATTGTTACATAGTGTACTCAAAGGCCAATGAGAGTGCTTCCTGCTTCACGATATCCCTGATAAGAAGTGTGTGTCGAGCGAATCTGAGCTCGTTCACTTAAAATATGTCGCATGCAAGACCAAATAATTTAGTGTACGTTTTGGAACTCTCTCGTGCCTCTAAAGGCTCGCAAAGAGCTGACACTTCATCGATTTTTCGTTTGGGTTTTTGCATCCAAGAAGCTGGGTATGGATTGGGGGGGGTGGCAAGCTTTGCATTTTTATCATCTTTTGTGGAGGAACTGGTTGGGGGGGAGGGCAAGGCAGCATGGTTTTCCAGCTAATGCCAGGTCTCTGGTGATTGAAAGAGTGGAGCTGAATTCTGATGGAAGATTTTTATTTTATTTTTTATTTATTTTTTTTTTTTAAATATTCCCTCCCTCCACCAAAGACAAAAGACCCAGTAAACGCAACCCGTGTAAAGTATCCTGTTATGGAGATGCACCGCTGACCCCCCCCCCCCCGGGGGGGCGTACCTGGCCCCCCTTTACCCTGAAATTAATTTCAGTGAGAGTCCACCAGCCAGGGGGCCTCT
>JAODKC010000028.1:19369551-19392465 GCA_026777985.1 Mormyrops attenuatus
CCCGGGTCGTATCTGACCCCGCTCCGGCTCACAGACTGCAATGGAGTCCTGCGGAGGGAGTAACGGCACCCCCCCCCCCCCGCCCCCCCACCCCCACTCTGGGGACAATGGGGAGCCGTGCATTATTTAAAAAGAAAAACTGCGTTGAATAAAATTGAACAGCGTCCAGTAATTCATCGATTCGGGGAATAGGATGGGCTCAAAATTGACTCCACATTTGCCTTTTCGACATTCTGGCAGTAGACGGAAGCGTCAGGTTTTTGCCCGAACACCGTAACATCCTGCGTAACTGCACCTAAATGACTTGTTTTGTGTTGCGTGGGCAGAATTGGTTGGGCAACATGACCTTGTTATGTGAGATCTACGTGACTGGGAATGCGCTTTGGAGAACATGCTCTTTTTGGGAGAGCTGGGCGATTTAACCGGTGACTTCCGCAGCTTTGGCATCACCTGTGCAAAACGTTGCGATGCTTCATTTGCTGTTTGTACAAAAATGTGTACAGGTATGTTGGAATGCTTTTCACATATTCCACTCTCCCTTTGAGAGACACACACACACACACACACACACACACAGACACACACACACACACAGACACAGACGAGAGGAGCTTGGAGTCAGCCAGCGTGCAGCACCCCCTGGAGTAATATGGGGTTAAGAGTCTTCCTGATCATGGGCACAGAGTCTTAACCCTGACCTACACACTGCCAAATGTTTCTGCATCTTGAACCAACTTTTTGCAATTTTCCTATTCATTCATTCATTCATTCATTCATTATGTTTTTTAAGCAGTACAGAACGGGGAAACACACAAAAATGGCTGAAGATAAGGTGGTGGTGAGACAGAGCCCCCCCCCCCCCCCCCGAGCAATGCCTATTCTATTCCCCCTTGCTTCATCTGATTTTGTTAGCTACTGATGGATTAATGTTCTGCTAAAGTCCTGGGATGCAAATTTAAACAGTTTCCCCGCAACTTTTGCTCCTGCTCCAGATATGATTTTCAAATGTATCTCATATAATTCAGCTACAACATTTCAAGATGGGTTATGCAGTTGTCATGGAATATTTTGCTATATTCCATTCGAAATTGACCAGCAAAATTATATCTGTTTTGTTAAGCCTTCTGTGGCGTAATCTGTTCTGTTTTTGCCTGACTGACGATTAGTGTGTAAGAGATCCCAGAATGTCTGGTAAGTAGATGTCGTTCATCTGCTTAAAGCCGTAATGCGTTTGTCCGCTATGGGGGAAAAAAAAAGGGTGTTTTAGTGGCACAAAAATACAATAGTTTTAGTGCCGAGCTCGAGGCATGCATTCACAAATGGCCTCTAACATCTACGTACATTTCCGTTAAAAAGTAGCTGTTTGTATGATAAATTACTGCTGGTAGTGTGTAGGGCAAATAAGAATACAAAGTGCACTATAATCTCTTTTTAACCTAGATAAGGTGTCTCGGGGGGAAAATTTAGGATAGCTTTGAATACGTATTCTGTGTGGCTTACAACTGGACATTTGCCGTCACTTTTTAAAATTTTTATTTTATCTTTTAATTTTCTTCCAATAAGTGTGTGCAGTGTAATGGATCCTGTTCGGTGTCTTCCCTGCATGGAAGATGGAGATTATTGTGTGTGTGTGTGTGTGCGAAACAAAACGAAACTAGGCTGCACAGATTGGCCACCGCGGCAGCCTTACACCTCCAGGCTTATAGCTTTGAATTCAACCCCCTCTCTGTATGTGAAGTTTGTGTGTTTGTTGTTAACAATAACAGTATAAATGAACACTCTAGCTAATATTTATTATTATTATTATTATTATTATTATTATTATTATTATTATTATTAATAATAATAAAAACAGAGCACCTTTCACAAACTGAAGGTCGCTGTACATGAAGTATGTTTTGTATTGCACAAGGTTCCCTCTGGATTGTCTGGTTCCCTCCTGCAGTCCAAAGACATGCACTTAGGCTAATTAGCATCTCTAAATTGCCTGTAGTGTGTGAGTGTGTGTGCACCCTGTAATGGGCTGGCATCTCGCCCGGGATGCACCCTGCCTCGTGCCCTGTGCTGCCTGGGAGAGGTTCCAGACCCTCCCCACAACCCTGACCGCAATATGTGGTTGAAATATGGATGGATGAATATACATCTTTTTCCAGTGTGACATGCATATTTGATGAACTAAAGGAAACTTGGAAATTTTGTGCATTTTTTTCCATTAACACTCTTCAGCAATAAAAGCCAGACTAATCTGGACAAACGTGTTTTAGCAACGAGATTTACATTAAGCCCTCAGTATTTATTTATTTATTTATTTAAAACTAATTTTTTTGGAGCGTGGGGGAAATGTTGGTATTATGTTCTGAAGCTTCAGATCCAACTTATTGTAGAACAAACCTCTTTCTAAATAAACAATTTACAGAATTACCCTTATTGTCTATATAACTGAATTCTTTTTACTAAAAATCTGGAATTCCAAAAGAAACCTAGTATAATGGTTATTCTTCAGATTCCAGAAGCTATTGGCGTTCTAAGTGAAAGTGAAGGGATTTTTAAGCTTTAGCCTTCAACATATGTGCTTTTGTCAAGCAGCTGGTTAGAGAGTGTTTTTATTTATTTATTTGGTAGACTGTAGACAGACAGACATTTGCTGTTCATTAGCTATAATAAAATACTTTTGTGCCAAAGTCACAGCACAGCAAACAATGTCATGGTGCCTGGTCCTGGAGAGTGGATGAGCACTATGACAGATTGTCCCATGGCGCCGTCTGATGGTTGGAGTGCCGCAGGGTTCAGCGGCTGGATCCCGTAATTTGGCGTGTTTAAAAATTGCCCAGAGGTTGCGAGGATGGCCTCCTAGGACATGGCAGATTGTAGATTGGCAGCTTTAGGCGGCTTAAGGCGCCCCAGTTAATGTCGGGTTGCGAGACGCGGTATTTTTAGTGGACACTAAGAATGTGGAGGGCAAGAACAGTGGCTGTCAATAAATGGATAAGGTCACCAGGTTTGTACTGTGTGGATAAAATGTTTCCAGCCGCTGACTGTCTGTCCGGCCATCTATCCATCCATCCATCCATGCAAAAAACAAGTATTGTGGTAATTCATTAATCCTGTGATCAACTAATTAATTAGTTGCGCCAAAACATCACATTTTGAAGAAAAGTGCAAATGCCCTCTTTAAAAAACGTCGGTACTTTTTTAAGTCTCCATTCAAGGTGTTTTTACAATTGTAATGAAAACTTTACACACTGTTGAGAATCACTATTTAAAGTGACAGTGGCATTACGGCTATATTGCCGGCCAAGTCAGCTTGGTTTGGCAGATGTTACATGACACACTTCTTTGACGATGCAAGATTAATGTGATTCTACGCTTTTGATGTATCGGTCTTATGTTGACCCTCTACAGACAAACCTGCTGTCGCTGAGATATTTAGCTTACTAATGATGTATTCAACACAAAAAATTTAACATTGCTTGGTGGTGATGTCATTATATACAATTCAGACAGAATACTGCAAAAATGTAACCAGTTTTTGACAATATTTGTCGTCCGTTCTTTTTATTACCCATTATTATCATCGACGTTATTGGCTGGTTGTTGCAGCCCTGCATGCATCTGTTGTCTGACTGCTTGAGTGTTGCTGTGATCTGGAGCTAATTCTGGGAAGGTCAGGTATGGCGCTTGACACCCTCCTTTGCACATTTTTGTTACCGAAGACGAAAAGCTGAGAGGCATGACAAGGAAGATGACCACGCTCATGGAGAAAGCCGGCGGAACATTTTACATCCGTAGACTACTCAAGAAAACTGATTAAATTCCCTATCTGTATAAATGTAGCAAGAAACAACTAGCAAGATGTACTGTAGCAGAAAACCCACAAAAAATAATAAAATGATTGGTTTGTCTCTTGGCCTTTTCAGTATAAATGTACCTTCCAAAGCAAGTAAGCCACCGTTGAAATTCATTATTTCTACACATTTTTTCCCCATTCTTTTTTCCCCCTATTACAAAACCTTGGAGAACGATACAGGCTTCTTTGCATAAATCTAACGCCCACATTCTTACAACTGAGTGACTATCTCGCCTAAAGATAAATGGCTAAAGTATTGTATGTCTGTTGTTTTATAACTCGTTTGTCTCCATTTTTTTTAATTTGAATTGCAAATCCAAATAAAGGGATGTGTGTTTGTGTACATGCATTCCCATACTTGTGGAAGTGCTGAAAATGGACAACCCCCCCCCCCCCCAAAGTTAGTCAATCATAATTAAATTAGCTTCGTTTAAGTATGTAAGTGTGTTGAATACTGAAGGAACGTATAAAATGAAATTAAGAGGCATTACTTGGTAGAAAATGTTTTTTGGATAGATTTTATTGATAATACATATCTGAATTCTTACTACTTTTTAATTTAGTAATTACATGCAATTACAGGAGTGTGTGCAGCATTGTGACATCATCACCTATGACTTTTGTCCACAGAGCAGCTTGTGTTGCTCGATCTACCCCCCCCGTTTGTGTGTCCACTCAATCCCTTGTTACATTGCAGAGGGAAGTAAAATGGCCAGCTCAATTGTAAATCATGTTAGCCATTTAACACAGTGTCTGCAAATCTGATGGGAGAATGAATAATCACTGGAGCCTTCGGGTTTAGTTTTTTACAATATTAATCTTCGGCAGACTGTATGGGATATTCCAGGCTGCCTTTTCCTGAATGTAAGACACCATGAGTTTTCCTTTACGTATTTCAATAGTAATGCATAACAAAAATACAAAAAAAATTTGCTTTTTAAGCATTTCATGTTTTTGAATTGAACATTTTATCTAATATTAGCATCCCGTCCAGGGTATTCCCCTGCCTTGTGCCCTGTGCCCCCTAGGATTGGTTCTAGGCTCCCTGTGACCCTGTTCTGGATTGGATGGATGGATGGATGGATGGATTGATTTAATCTAATGCTACACCTCCATATGCGGTCAAATCCTGGGAACTGTTTTATCTAATATGCAGTTTAACGTCAGTTTTGGTAACCGTATTCTTATAGAACCAATACGACTAGATTTAGGCACAGAAAGTGTGTCCTAATGTTATGAATGATTTTCATGTTTTTTGTATCTGGGTCTTTTGTCTGTAATAGCAGTATCTACCTCAGAATCACCCAGGACATTGACAAGAGATGAAAGTAAATACAACTATGGTTATTGCTTATGCTGTCAGTGTAATATTGAATAGTAATTGATGGCACAATACTTCTATATTGCAGAACTGGTTCCTATCACCCAGACAGGGCTACAGCGGTATCCTGATAAGAGAGGAACTCGTGCATGGTGTGTGATGTGGACGTAGTGTTTTGTTTTTTTTTTGGGGGGGTGCGCATCTGTTCATGGTGGTTTTTTTTTTTATTTTTTTTATTACAAAGACCAAAGCCTAGATGGAATTTAAAAAGTCTAGCGAAAACCAATTAGAGCTCATGTAAGGAATTGCTCTGGCTTTAGAGGAAATGAACTTCAGAATTTTATTTTATTTATCAGTGGTTGGGGGGGAGTGTTCAGTCTTTTTTTGTCTATTTGCATTGTTCCCTGTCGAAGCTGCAGTTCTGGTGCGCGATAAGTTTTATTTTTGGTTGGATGGTTTATTTAATTTTTCTTCATTCTGTTAGTACCTCGGGATATTTCGAATCTGCTCAACGTGGAAGCGGATGGTGTAATCTGGTGGGGAATCTGGTTATAGTGGCTGCACCGCTGAAGTCCACCGGCTACGCGCAAGTCATGTTATGAGGTGTCTGCACTTTATCAAGTCATTCTTAAAGCGGTCGCCTCCTTATGGTCAATGTTTTTTGCATTGCCTCAGTGAAACAATTTACATTTTAATCACGTCATGTGAGTGATGTCTTCGGTTAATCTATGGTTTTAAAATCTAGCACTATTAATAATCTAGGGTTTTGCAGAAAACTCCTATGCAAACATGAATTTGTGCGTATTTAACGTGAAAATCTTTTGTTGCTTTGCTGTTTTATAACTCCTTGAGCGCAATATCCAGCAAATTTGGTGAAAACTACCCCAGTTCAGTTACTGTAGTGGTAGAATTCACAGAATTCATTTTAATTGAATTCAAATTTATTTTTTATTTTTTTTCTCACTCTCCTAGAGGCTTGATAAGCAAGCTTTTAGAAAGCTTTTAACAACTTGATGGTAGAAATGTGCTTTAGTTTTCATTTGTTCAGAAAGGAAGCTTACTATGAATGGTGATCCTTGTGGCTTTTTTTGCACTTGTACCAAATGTCTTGCTCTGAATGGGCTTGTAGTTAGAGCTTGTAGCTATTGATGTTGACTCTCTATTACTTGACCCTAGCTTACCTGTAGGTCGGAACAAATGGTGTAATACCACCGTAGCACTCAGCTGAGATTAAATCTGCTTACTCACAATGAACCTTCACAAAGTTCCACATGGGAAGCTGGTTCATTCATTTCTTGCCAGTGCTTCCATTAATCCATCACTGGTGACAGACCGCTGTGGTTCCATTATTGGACTTGAACTGTTTCTTTACTTGCACCGTTTCCAGGGTTGCGGAGACCCCGACCTTGAACTCCAAAGCCTGCTTGTTCTAGAACCGGTTTGTTTACATTTACCCTATAAGCAATGGAGCCATTTCGATATTTTTTAAACATTGCAAGCTATTTTAATCCTTTTCTAGGTTTGTGTAATTGACGTATAATAATAAATACTGAAATACTTTTAATTGTGGTAATTATCAAAATTGATTTAGACATGTACAATTCGATGTGAGATTTTTGTGGTTCTGGCAAAGTGTGAAACTCTTAAATCGGAGGCCCTCCACTACGGTAAATGGGCAACAAGGACATCAATAGTTTAATGGACCTATCAATTTCTGTTTTGGGTGTGAAGTTGAGAAACACTGTTTGTTTTTCACGGTTAGTGAGAGCAAGACTGTGTTGTGATTATAAACATCATCTGTCCACCGTCCATAACCACACATCCAATACAAGGTCACGGTAAAACCGAAACCCACCAGGAAGAGCAGGGCTGAAGTCGGGGGAACGGCTTGGATGGGATTTCACTAAGGCCCCATATGCTAACGATACGGGCACAACAAAGGGCGAACATGCGAACATCACAGACGACTGGCAGCGGGATTTCACTCTGTAACCCTGAGGTGCCATGCCAAGGGCGTAACTTTTGGTTTGAACATTGGGGCGGTTGAGGACTATACCCAATTAGGGGGAGACATGATTATTGGGGGGGTTGTATTAGCCAGTTTTGATTATGGGGGAGGGTCAGAAGCCCCTGTCCCCCCATATTTTACACTTTTGTGCCATGACACTTTGAGCCCCTGGAAGAGTTAACGTGTATGTGTGCGATAGCTAGCTAAAAATTTTAAAACCTTCGCTAAAAAGCATCGGCTCCATAATCAGTACGTATGATTCTCTTTGAATAAAAGCAGATGTTTGTGCAGCTTCTTAAAACCTCAGTTTAAAAATGGAACGGGCCCATTTAGCAGCCGACGGCATGCAGCTGCGCTGGAAGTATCCGCATCTGAGAAGTGTTTGGAGGTCTGCTCTGCCAGCCCTGAGCGTGCGTGATGAACTCCCGTCTGCTCGCCAACTCATCATGCTCAAGGGAGCAGCTGGCACCGCCGGTGGAAACCGAAATGGGCCCGAATGCTTGTATGCCCCTCCAAAATAGCTGTATTTCATGCTGCAAATGATCGATCTCTGGAACGGGGCCTGCTAACAGGATGTTGTTCACAGGCTGAACGCCCTGTGTCTTTTTGACACCTCAACGCACCGCTCCACTGGGTCGACCCAACCGTGGCCCCGAATTTCAGATCCACGCTCCGTCATCTCGTCCCCGGACGAGTTCATTTCCATATCTGCTACGTCGCTATTTTGCTGATGGGGCCCACTTTTGCCCCTGTCTCTGCCCTCACAGCAAGTTTTGTGTGTTTTTTTATTATGTAAAAAATTCCTTTGCTATCGTGACTGAAGCGTTTAGAATGATTCTACGTTAAAGAAAGGGGGGGGGGGGGCGATGTTTGTTGTTTCAAACTTTTGAGTCCAAGGCAAGTAGTATCGATTTTGTTGATATTTATCCCATATCAATGGGGGGGGGTGATCCTGTTTTCTTTGTTTTATATCAAATTCATACCCTGATGTTTATAGAGAAATATTAGCTAAATTTATCGCAACCCAAAACTTGTAGCATGTTACATCATTTTAGTGGTGAAGTGTCAGTTTCAGCTTAAAGAGTTTTATTTGGGTTGTCAGTTCACCTTCTTTTCATCTTATGCGGTGTTTCCCAGTCTGGTCCTTGGGGACCCACAGACAGTTCATGTTTTTAGCAGGGAGGGAGCAAAAATGTGGACTATGGCAGGGAGCTGGGAAGGAGCAAAAACGTGGATCGACTGTGGGTCTTCGAGGACTGGATTGGGAAACACTCATCTGAAGGTTTCAAGCAACTTAGAAGGATGCCTGCAATTTTGTTGTTTTCACGAGTACCTTTTGTTTCCCTTGAACCAAATCCATATATACTACTGATGGATTGCTATGAATTTTTTTTTATGCTTTTTTTTTTTTTTTTTTTTCTCTCTTTCTAGGCTTATCAGTCATGCTCTGATAATGAGTATATTACATTTTGAGAACAGTCTGCCCTCGGGAATGACCAACATAACATTGTTGACCACCGCTCTGGCAAAACAGCTGCACACTGCATGAACTCAATATCCTCTGTCTGTTAGCCGTAGGTGGCCTGTACTAATTCTCCGGTGCCCATGACAATAAATATAGTTTGCTTGTGTGAGTCACCTGGAAATGTTTTTTTATTTTTTTTTATTTAAATTCTAAAAACCAGCATAACATCAGTATTGAAAGAATGTGTGGCGTGTTCTTACCCGTATTGAGGACTTTACAGAATGTTGTAAAATGCTTAGGTTGTGAAAGAGAATTTTTCATTTATTTTTTTTTTTTTTGCAAAAACGATAAACGTTGTATTGTGTTTATTTGCAGTTGAAAATGTGTCCATTATCGCCAGTTAGTAATTAAGCAATGCAAGCAGCTGTCTTTTAGACTAGGTGAAGTGGCCAATATTCTAAAACACGCAGACATTTTTTATATATATATAATATAAAATATGTGTGTGTGTGTGTGTGTGTGTGTGTGTGATTTGCAATAGGTTGACAGAGGATGATGATGACGACGATGATTATTATGAATAATGTAGTAGCAGTGGTGGTAGTAGTATCAGTGGTGTTACCATTTTGGCTGTAGTGTTCATATTTTATAACGTAATTGCACTTGTCTGTACTTGTTTTGTTTCATCTTACTTAAATTTTACATGGTTTTTAAGTGGAGCTACAATCATCTCTCTACAGAAATGTGTTCGGTGTCTGCGCGGTAAATGAAATGCTTTGGATGACTCTCATTTTGTGGCCTCCCTTTGCATACTCCAGGCCTCCGCTAAGCCCCTCTCCTATTATCATTTGTTCACAGGTACATCCTGTCCTTGACAAAATGCTGCACGTGTTTGCAAACAGCTCGCATGCAGTAAATGATGCATTTGCAATGAGGGGCAAATAAGTTGGGAGAGATGTGTATTTATGCATTATTCAGGGCGAACGTCGCGTCGGCGCATAGTCTTTCCGACGTGTCTGTGTCTCTCTAAGCTGCATTTTGAAAAAGCTTTAAAGTGCGTTCATGCATCTTTACTTGAACGACACGTTGTTTGGAAATTGTGCCTCTGTCCTGTTTTAGTTCCTGGCATCTGATGGATGAAACTAAATTCGCATAATGACGATTTGCTGCATTTAGTCTTTTTTGAGGTCTAGTTGAAGACATTGCTGTATAATTTAATGCCTTTACCGCCACTTGCGCTAGCTTGTCCACACTTTTCGGACAAAAGCTCCTGCCAAATAAACACGTCTAAAGGTGTCTGACTCAATCTGCTGACTTGAACTTTCTGCGTCTACCTCCTGGAACAGCTGACAACACTCTGCTGTCATCCCATGGGAGCAGAAAGGGATTGAAAGTACAAATAAGACACTAAATATGAACAGGCAGGTGCTTTCGCTGCGTAATATATGTAACAGAAGTCTTTTAGCCGCCACCTAGGGAGAAGTTATTTTTGTATGGAATGTACAAAGTGCATGTTTCCTTCCCGTTATCTCTTCCTCACAATTTAATCCTACTTTGTCATAGGCAATCCTACTTTTGTGAGGTTATCTGGAGAATAGAGATTTTTGAAGGGGGTCGAGGTTTAATGAAAAAGTAATAGGGGAGGGGGATATCCTGCCACATGTGCCTCAGCAGAGAGTAACGAACTTTTATGATCTGCGTGAGAAACTCTTGAATTCTGTCTATATAATGTCTTTGCATTGAAAGAATCGTTGTAGGCATGTGACCAAGTCTCCAAACCCCAGCTGACACTAGGTATGATGCTCATGTTTCTCACTTTCTACAGCATGTAAAATAAGAATAGAAAAGCACTTAGTGTGTGGACCTTACAGGCCATTGTCGGTGCTGAGGGATATTCCAGCACTTTGTGTCTGTCATTTACACACTCTGCTTTTCTCCCAAGCTTAAAATGAATACGTATATTTTACTTCCGTCTGCAGCATTTACAGGTGAAAGTTTAACAGGTACAAAAAAATGCTGATTTTTATTCAGGTTTAATTTCATATTGTGCGTAGTGTTTTGAGAACTTTTTGAACCTTGGTAGGGGGAATTAATTCTCAGGTTCTATTGATCTTTCTGCTCAGTTATGGATCTGTGTCTAAATATAAACTTGAATTTAAAGCTTAAAATTTGATGGCTACGACAGAAATATTCCAATAAAACACCTCTGCTTTGGCTCAACTTGCCTGGTTCTCTTTGCTAAATGGCTGCTTCTGGCATTTTAAGAATCATCAAAGCATTCTAGTTGTTACAACTTAATCGAAGTACCATTTCTCGATGGATGCATTGTAATACTTTAACACTACTATAATACTACTGTGTGACAAAACACCAAGCCCCCGGATCGTCATATTACTGGTGTTTTTCACAAAGCATTTAGGGAAGAATTGTGATTACCAGGTTTTTAGGCTTCAGATGTTAATGACCGCATTTCTGAAAAAGACAAGGATTTAGTAGGATAAAAACAAAATAAACACCTTTTCCTTTTGTAAATTTATGTGGCAGTCTCCTGGTGGTAATTGAATGTCACAGATGACGAAAAATAACTCCACTTGAATGTCGGTGGAAGCACAGTGACCCTGTATTGGATAAGCAGTTTTGATGATGGAGGATTGTTAGCAGAGGACTGATGGTTGCTAAGTGACACACATACCATTGACTGTTTTGTATTATTTAACCAATAGACCGAGTGTGTGCTGCATTAATCACATTGTGTCTTTGTGTGTGTGTTTTGTGTGTGTTTTTTTTTTTTTTTTTATTTATTTTTAAGTAATTTGTATTCATTTAGTCCACTATCTGTTTTTTCTTTAAATCACACGATAATGTGACATTACGACATATCATAGCCTGTTGGAGCCATGTTAAAAAAAAAAAAAAAGTCAGATGAGAAACAGCATGGGTTGGTGACCCTGTCTTTTTTTCCTTTTAATTGCCTTGGGTGAATCTGTGATTTCAGGTTATCTCTGCTCTATAACCTCAATTTCAGTTATTCCGCATTGGGAGATGTGGGCCAACGTGGTTCCTGTTAGTGAATCGGCCCTTTCATTAAGCGACAGACAGCTTCTCTTACCTTTAGCTTTAACAAAAAGGAAGGTTAGTAAGGGCAAACCTACCTATCTTGACTTCCGTCCACCTTATCAGTGGAATAAATCTGGAACAATCAAGTAAACAAAGAATAATGAAGGAATGTTAATGAGGAAAAAAAATCTTGCCAGTAACGAGTGTGATTATTTCTGCTGCTGATGATTAAAAGGTAGACTGTCTGATTGTCTGCTCTGCTCTTCTCGTCAAATGTAGCTTTCTGGCCTCTCGATGAGTGAAAGTCAGGCACAGGGGCAAATCTTGGCCCCAGGGATCCGGTGGGGTCAGACGCCGATCGACCAGTCCACGCCCTGGGAGACGGACGAACCTCCCGCCAAACAGATGCGTGAGACCAGCAGTGCAGGTACTGTGACTCCATGCTCTCGCATGGAGTCTGTCTGTCTTCATGGGGCAGCAATGAGCTTTGTCCCTTTGCAACATCAGGGTAATAGTGTTGGGGCAAACTCTCCTGTTTATACCTGCTGCTAGTCTTCTGCAAACTAAGGGCTTTTCACTGAAATTAAAACACTTGGAAAAGCTACAGAATGCGCTAGGCACGACCTTCTCTCTCGGAAAGCCTTTCCGAATTTGTACCACTTTCACAGTATGTGTACGGAAAGCTTTCCCTGAGTTGCTGAATGATTTAAAGGAACATTTCACACAGACCAAAAACACTATTAATGGGTGTGGGGGAGGGTGGCTGTATGTGTTTTTAAGGTATCTGTGTTTTGTTGGCTTTTGAAAGTCCTGCGTAAAGATTAAGGAAATGAATTCCAAGTATTTAACCATGAGCTGTTTGTTATGTGCATCATACATTGTGGTTTGTTTTGAAGAATGTTGTGGGCAGGGTGCTGTGTGCCAACAAAACAGACATTCCATTAAACTCATTTCATAATTAAATACAAATGTAATTAAATCTGATTTAGTCAAATAATCAAAAGTACCATACAGTTTCTTTAAAAGTTTTTCCTTATAATATGATTGCAGCTGTAGCCCCCTATAGCTTTAATCATTATACCATGATTTGATAACGAACAAATAAATAAATTAACATAAATAAATGGGTGTGTGTGTGTAATACAATTTTTTTTTTTTTTCTTTTTTCAACTTTTTTTTCCATCTTGCGGAAAGCTTCGTTTAAAGTCTTAATCAGGCAGCTGTGAATGTTGTCTTCTGTGAGGCTTACAAACTTTGTTAAACTTGGTAAGAATGGGAACGAAGCTTTGCTGCATGATAAGAACACACTTTAAGGACAAAAACTAGATCACCTAGTCCAAGGAACTACATTGGGATATTAAAATTAGTGAATTTATTTGCACTTAATTTAAAATAACTGAAACTAGACCATTGCCTCAATTATATTTTAACAATTGTGAGTATTAAGTTGACTACGAAGCTCAAAACATGTAAAGGATTTAATAATTTTCAAAGGCCCACAAACAAAACTGCCAATATTCCAGTTTAACATGCACTCATTTGCTCAAATACTTGCACAATGGAAATGAATGAATATACCTGTATATTTAAGCAAAAGTATTTTATTCTGCAGACTTTAAGCATGAGTGGGAGCTTTGAAATATTTTCGAGTAGGAGACGTGCTAATAAGTCTGCTTCATTTGTTTTTAAATTAAAAATGTTTACCTCTTCTTAAAACGTGTGCCTGACATTCACTAATTACAAGAGACAGTATGAAATGTGTAATGCAATAAGAGGAATAAACAGATAACATACAGGCCATTAAAACTAGTACTGTATTCAGTTCTTCAGTGTTTCCAGCTTGGAAAGACAAACACCTTTGTTTACTGTACAATGGATGGTAGTAATTTATATATGTAACATGGTGTTAAAATGACATTTTTACCTGCCGGGATCAGTAATGTTATTTGTAGATATATATAAAGGGAGGGACTAATTTAGTATTTGGGCCACTACTGACCCACGTTGTGTAAAGAGCTATTTTTGTATTTAACCTGAAAGTGAGGGCGGGATTCCCAAAAGGGCGCTCTTTCTTGAGATTAATATTCTCAATTCACTTGTGAATGTTAATTTCCACAAGGAACTTCTCCACGTTGATTAATGAGCCGATCGTTCTCCTGATTAATGACCGCTGGTGAGGACGGTCCACGATCCGCGCAACTTTATGAATCATCGAAACTGCTGTTAATGAGCTTAAAAACAAAGGCGTGCATGTACACACACACACACACACACACACACACACACACACACACGCGCGCGCACGCAAGTGGAATACATGAAATAAAATTATGGCTGAATAAAGTTCACTGTGCAGTATCACCCTTGTCCAGCATAGTGTACTATATATTTATGAAAATTAAAGTTATCACCCTTTATAATGCTGATAATGTTCAGAGGGGTATTTGCATCTTTGTTATTATGTTTTGGTTTTTAATTTGTTTTAATTAAGCTGTCTGAAATGTTAATTATCATTATTTGTTTGTTTGTTTTTGTTTTGCTTGTTTGCAAGGAAATGAGGTTAAAATTGCTGAAATGAATTTTTCTGTTCTTGTATCCAGGTCCGTTATGGCCCCCTCCTGTTGTCGCGGCGAGCCAGCCGAGCCTTTTAGCGCACACATATGGGATGCCCCAAGCCCCCGTATACAGCCAAGGAGTGACTGTCCAGGCCCCCGCCATTGGCGTTAAGCCGGCACTGCAGACCCCCGTCCCCTCTCCCCACCCGCTCATGCCGGCTCACTTCCCGCTCCCGCCGCAACCCGCCCAGCCTCTCCCCAGCATGGTGATGGCCATGAGTCAACCCCTACACGGCGGTAGCCAACCGCCCATCACCATGGCCCCGCTGAGCGGACTCTGTCAGGTGGCGCCTTCCGTGCACAGCACCGTGGGCAACGGTCACATGTCCCACCCTCTAATTCCGCCATCCGCCCTGCCTCCCTCCACCCTGCCGGGCGGTACCCCGCTGACCAATGGGCAAGCGGTTACCCATGCTGTGCCCCTGCCTCCGACCAATCAGGAGCATTCCAACGGACTGCAGATGCTGCGGACTGTCGGGATGGGAAAGTATGAGTTCACTGACCCTGGGCACCCTAAAGGTAATGAGACAAAGTTCAGAATTTGATTTCCCAATTCCTAACACCCATTTACTATCAGGATCGTCATATTTACAATAAGTACAATTAGCCCCCGTGTCTTGCTTGTCATGTTTCTTCACATACACAGCCTGATAGACCTAAAGATATGTTCTCTTCGCATTTTAAAAAGGTTCTTGTCCATCGTTCCTTGTCTTTTACCTGTAATACTTGCTTATTTGTGATACACACCTTCATTCTCGTCTCCTTGTTCTGCTGGTGACACCTCATGATTATGAAATGTTTGCAGCGTACTCATTTTAAATCGGAGTGAATTGTATCAGATACTAATTTTGGGCTCTGCAGTGCTGTTCTACCTAATGTAGGATGCAATATTTTATAATATTGATATTTTCATTACCTGAAGAACATCTGACAGTATTTTCTTATTCAAAAGTGTGGTGCTCGCTTGTTGTATGTGGTTATTTAAGGCTCCATATTTCGCAGATAAGTACAACTTGGCATAGCGATCAAGTAGTGAGCTGAAAGAAGCCACCGATAGTTCTTACTCCCAAGTGTTGTTGACACGACTCACGGGTAGGCGCCATGGACTGGAAGCTACACCTATATATAAGTACAGCCAGATCACATCCCATACAGGGCAGAAATTACAGCTGCAAGTCTGCGGATTAATTGACCGTCTACTGCCCATCATATATATAAACACCGAAGTGTTCAACCTTATAGTAAAACGTAACGCAAATGTAGTTTAATATGAATGTGGGAAAAATTCTTCATGAATTCTGGTTTAACACACTTTGAATCTTGATGCATTTAATCAACTTATTAAAGCAGGGTCTATTTAATTAAGAAGTCATGTAGAAGGATGACCCAAATAACCTGCCGATAAAGCCTGGAATTTCCCCGACTTCGGCCTGTAAGGTTAACGCTGACGTTCATTTGGCTAAAATGTCGCCGTGTTTATTTTTGGTATAAATCTAATTCTTTAATGGTCCTTCAATGTATTGCAGTTGTGGGCCACCTTGAATGAGTTAATTTGTACTGTAACCGGCCAGGGAAATTGCATTAATCATGCAAAGCATGAATTATTCAGTGTCAAACTCTCAGACGTTATGTTAAATGTAATGCTATACTTCTATTATAAGGCAGTATTTATTTAACGGTAGGCATGGATTTCACAGAAGGAAGCCTACCTGATCCGCATCTGTAAAATGGATAGGCTGAGGACAGGAATAAACACAGTAATTGACTAGATGTTTCCACAGAAAAATACCACAGGTACAATAAATAACCCTCTTTTCAATTATTAACGACAAATGATTATTTGTCTGAAATAAACCAAAAAGACAACTGATAAATAATAAATAAGAAAGTTCGTGTCGTTTTGGGGGAGCTTGATGGTTGTTTGTTGGTCTCTCCTTATTCCATTTATTTTAATCTAGGCTTATAGTTACGTTAAGGACGCAATGTAAATTGTTGACGTTCAATACTTTAGCTATCAATGCAAAACATATTTGCTGTCTATGTTCACTGTCCACAGAAAAGCTTTTTTCAGTTGCTTTCCTTTACATGTGCTGGTGAATTCAGTTTCTTACAGCAAGCTTATTACGGAATGCATTACCATAATCACGTATTGGAAAACGGTCGTAGTGTCTGGTTTCCCTGCTCCTTAGAATTCCTACGCCCTAACAAACGCTCTTTTCCATCATCTTAGTTTTTTAAAGTGTATCCAGGATGTTAATTACCTTATTACATTTTTCAACATGATAAGCTATGATGCTTAGGAGTCTGGCTAGCGGAGATTTGTGAAGATCTGAGTGCATGAACAGTTAAAAAATAAAATGCAGATGTCCCATCTCCTTTAAACCAGATGCAAAACATGTGGTGATTCACAAATCGTAGCCAAATGCTTCTCACGTCTTTGCTTCATTTTCTATTCTTAAAAAAAAAAAAAAAAAGTGTAATGAATGCTGAGTGTCAGAACAGTAACTCAACTTCAGCTGCCTGATTATAGGATTTTAAACTACTGACTGGCAACAATCAGGCAGTTAGCCTAATGTCAAGGTTTCCATAACAGCTGAGATGCGTTTCTTTCATGACGTGCTCGGTTGCGTGTTTGCACGGTCGAAGTTTGGCATTCAGTCTAACTGGGTGGGTGGACAATGTAGGCTAACAAGGTAATTTGTAGTAGGAGTTTGGTAAATGGAGTGGTGCATGAACAGAAAATTAGACATCACTTACCGAAGTTAGTGCAGACTGTAGTGTTACAGCTTATTTAACGTTTGCCTGCTGATGTACCAAAGTCAGCTTCATTGTGTCACGTGACGCGTTTGTCTTTGTTGCCGTGCTTACTCTCAGTATTCTACAACTGATGTTTATTACAACTGAATTTGAAATATTGGATTTTGGTAGTAGCTGCGGGCGTGAGATGGCCTGGCCCTTTCTTGTAAACTGAACATGTATTGTGAACATTTTAAGCTCTGTAGAAACATGGAGAATAAGGCTGTATAATAGTTTTTTTTTTTATTTATTTAACGACTTAAAGCCCACATTGACAGCTGAGTTCAGCGTGAGAACCAGAAATTGAATGCCATCAGATAAAGTAAAAATATTGCACTCTTTTGTTATTTTATAGATTAGAATGGTAAATAAGTCTTTGCATGTTCTTCCTGATTATCGATGGTTGTACTGGCAGCTCCCAGTGTCTGGGCCTGAGGATGTTAGTTTTTCCCATTAAAGTGTTTCTGAATAGTGTGACTTTCATCCGAACTATGCCTGGCTGAGTTCGCCTGCATGATGATGCTGAGAATACATATAGGATGGGGATGTGGAGAAGGAAAGAAGGGGAGAGAGAGAAAGAGAGATTTTTTTTAGCAACTTTCTCACGTTAAATAACCATGCAGAAATGATTCTGCTGGGCGCTAGTCTACTGGAAGGCCTTTGCTATTTAGGGAGAGTAATTTACGGTGAAATAGCCTGTTCATGGACTACTCTACACATGCGTCAATTTTTTATTACATTTGGACAATTCTTATAGCTTAATGGAGAGGAAATGGTGGAGATGTTCGCTGTACAATGCAATGGTTGTGCAGATGGATTGCTGTTTACAGATTTCTTGTTTTCAGAAAAATGAAAAATCTTGTACTCCTAAATATCTAAGTATAAAGAAAAGGATTCTTGGTGTGACACAAACTTTACCTTTGAGGACCTTATGGGAAGGAACTTAAATATCTGCATCTAGTGCCTTGGGCGTATTAACGACAAGTTGTTCCCTGGCTTCGCGGTTGCACCCTATTTATGTATTTGCGCATGACTGCATATAATACGTATATAATTTATATTTAGTACAAATGGTAAGTTCAGTAGCCCAGCCCAGAGGGATGCCGAGGCACACAGCGCTTGTCGTGACTGCACGTATAGCTGGCAGCAGCCAGAGCTCGCAGGGTCCAGATCTGTCGTGATTTTCATCCTGACGGCCAGGAGTCTTGGCGGGACTCCGGCTCTGCCGCTTCCCAGACCCAGCCGCGTCGCGCTTTACGTGCCTCCATGCACAGCGCTTCGTCCAGGGGCGCCTTATGTCAGAAACCGCTCGTCCTCCACGGTTACAGGCTTTTAGCGAAAGCTTTGCTGTTTGTTTCCAGACGGTTTCAAGTCCGCTGGCAATAAATATCTCAATTGTGTTGCGATGGGAGATACAGGGGCTATGGAGGTAAACACTGTGGTATATTCCATTTTGGAAGTAAGTGGTGATGGTTTTATTGCATTACTTAAACTCTTCTAAGATTTATAAACCAGATAAGTACTAGCAGTGATTTTTTATTTTTCTGCAAGAAATGAACATCTGAATATTATAATTGGCTTTATTATAAAGCTTAGGGCCATCTTGGATAGTTTAGTGTTGTACTTCTTGTATGATGCGCAATAGCTCATTGAGACACAATCCTGAGAAATTGTTTCTCGTTTATTTCTTTGGACTCAAAAATATAAACAAACTATTATTAGTTTAATTAGGTTTATATTACCTTGTGGGGACCAAATGTCCCCCACAATGTGATAAAAAACGGTTATTTTGATGTTGTGGGGACCAATTTTCAGATCCTCACAAAAATCTTTGAGTGCAATCAAAAAACTAAAAATGCCAAAAGTTTGGTTACTTGGGGTTAGGGCTGGGTAGGGGTTAAGGTCGTCATGTTTGGATTACAGTTTTCCCCATAGAAATTAATGGAGAGTCCCCACAAAGATGTAATTACAAACCTGTGTGTATGTGTATATATATTCAGATCTCATGTTGGCTGGCTAGAAAAACACTGATTTGGTTCCCAAACCTCTCCTCGGGGGCACCCCAGCCATTCCATATATCTTTTAAATTTCACCACCAGCTCACTTAATAATAATTTAATACACTTCATGAGGTATTGATTAGTTAAACTAGGTGTGCCAGTGCCACATATCTGGATATTGGATGGTAACAGAAAATACTGGCGTGACTTGATGTTGTGAAATGGTGAACTGACACACAGACATAAAATCGTTTTACTTCAACTTACCGTAGTCATCATTTAATCGATCGTGTGTGGCAACTGAAGACTTTTATTTTTGTCCAGTACAGTGCAAATATTGTACATTTATTAGTATTAAATTTCTTTAGTGCAGGTTTTCTTTCAACATGTTGTATTAAGAGAGATTGGTATTTTCCTAGTAATTTCCCCAGTAATTTTGACCATGTATCACTACCGGTTGAAGGATGCCAGATCCTTCACCATGTATTCCGTCCTCTTCAGCGTTGTGGGGGGAAAATAATTCCCTGTGCTATTTTATGATGGGTCATTCTCATGAGAACAGTGACCCACTTTAAAAGAATAATTAGCTTCAGTTATTCGAGTACCTCCATCAGATATCAGATGTACAGGGAAACAATTTTTTCCAAATTATCTTTCGCTTCGCTTTTTCTGCCGCAATGAGTGTGGAGTATGAATGGCCCTGTGTGACAAGCGATTTGGTGATATTGTTCCCCTACTGAAAGGCCAAAAATGTCAGCCAGTCTAGTTGTGTATGATTTTCAGGGTGAAAAGAATGTCATATTATGAGGCAGTTTTCTTAAAGGAGGGGGGAAAAAATACTTGCAATAAATAATGACCACAGTGTAAACCACCATGTTACAGAACAATGGCATAGAACCACTGTAGCAGGGATCTTAAGAACACGGTGCTTTTAAAAAAAAAAAAATACATTTATTACAAAAGCCTAAATATAAACATGATATGATATCTCATTATATTAGTCAGCTAAGTTAGATAATGCATGATGCTTCCATGTGTGGTTCTGTGCATGAATGTATGTGTGGTTGCATTTTTCATTTGTTTTTTGTTTTTGCCATTTTCCAGTAGTAAAATGTGATTAGTGCACTTGTACAGATGAGAAAACAATTGCCTGTTTTTCCTTGATGTTAGTGGTTTAGGGGAAAAATTGCTGCGAATTACTTTTTTGACTAAATTGCTGTACTAAAAATATTCTAAAGAAAGCAGAAACATTCCATCCCGCAGTTTACGGTTAGCAGATTTTGGGTTGGGCTTTAGTACGTTCCAGTACCATACTTCGTCCCCTCTCTGGACCAGCTCTGAAAATGCTAAATAGTGTTATTTGTACCAGTGGTTAAAGTTTCCCCCAGTTCTCCTCCTCCTCTTGGTACAATTTAGGGCTTAAGCATGAAAGAAATTAAGCACCCTGCCGGTGCAAAGCTTGTCAAGAACCACCCTTATCTGATTTCTCCAAAAACAACAGACAGCGGTCAGTTCAAGTGCTGTGTCTTTACGCGGGTTAATCTGAAGCTTCGATTTGCTGTTGACAGTATCCGCAAAAATGGAGTTGAATTCCCCAGCCCAGAAGTCATTCTGGAAGTGTTAACAATGCTGAGAAGTAAACAGTTTTATCTTTATATAACAATACTATCAATTGCTGAGCCATTCCCCCATAGTGTGCATTGAGCTAAGTGGTAGGAACCAACGTTCTGCGATATTCACAACTTGATGAGAACAGACGTTACTCTTTTTTATTCCTCGGTTTTTGCTGCCCGCAGGTATTTCGGATAATGTTTACAGTTCCGGCCTGGTTTTTAATGCAGAATCTTTGGCCAGATGCAGTACGCAATGTAACTTTAGGCTACTAACTGTCCCCCAAGCCCCAGATGCTATTTACATGTTTCATTATATTACATGTAATGGACCAGACGGCTGAAATGAATCATGGTAGAAGATATAAAGTCACGCAGGCTTGTGAATGAGGACTCGGAGCTGGAATTTTGCAAAAATTGAAGTTCCTGTATAAATGTGTAGTATGCTCTTGCAGGTAAAGGTTTGATCCCTCTTTAAAAATGAACATTATTGCATACTTTTGTGTCTGGTTTATTTCACTTGTATCATGGAAGATATTTGTCTGACACAAAATACCCAGGAAGCGGCATCAAATGCAACATAAACTTTTATGTTATTATTGAATTTTGCATGGTTGTGTAATGTAGTTATATGAAAATGTATGGAGGTGTAAGGAAAGGCCCTTGGCTAGCTGTGTCTGGCACGGCAAAAACATCTAGCAGAATCAGTATGGAAGAGAGTGAGTTTGCCCTAGAGTGAGTCTCATCAGAGACAGAAGGGGGTTTCATTCAGCCGACTGTCTGCTGTTCAAGCCTGATTTGTGCTGCTATTAAGCAGTTTTAGTTTCCCTCAATCAGGTTTTTATTAAGTATAGCACATATTTGTAAGCAGGCTGTTGTGAAAATGCTTCACAGTTGATCTTCTGGAGGGAATGAAAGAAAATTTAAATTTTCCACTGGCAGGGTGGGGGGTGAAAATTACTCTGTATGGGGAAAACGGTGTCCGTAAAAAAGAAAGACTACTGTCGACAAATTAGATGTGAAGTCCCTGTGATTATAACTAATAATAACGTTGGGGTTCGCAATCATGGTTGGACAGTTCAATTTGTTGTGGCACTGATTGAATCGTTACTGACTCACACCTTGGTCTCGCTGTTATCAAAATTCAGGGTAGTATCGATGGTCTAAGAGCCCCAGTCCTCACAGTCTCGCACAAGAATCAGGAGAACGAACAAAATAAATAATTAAACGCTTTCACTATAAATGCTTTGTGTGATATAGAGATCAGCTCAATATGGAATAACCCCGGCGGAATAGGCTCATTGCCACATAATCAAATTATGTGAGGCAAAGGATATAAAAAAAATTCACAAGGGAGATCTGAGATCGTCAACCTCAATCATGGCACAGCATAACTAATGGCGGTGGGAATCTCACAGTGTTTGAGCTGGAAGTTGACTGCTCAGGCATGCAGCAGAATCACTGCGCGGGTCCATCAGCACTGAGGACGCAGTCTGGAAAGCATGGTCATACAAGAGCGTGTTGGAATCCCAGAGTGACTGTATGGAAGACTGAATTGGATTTAAATGTGAGAAATTTAATAGTCATCTGTCTACCCATAAGTGCATATCCAGAACAGGGTCAGAGCAAGTCTGTGGCCAGGAAGTACAGGGCTTATGGAAGTGGAGACGTGGGGCATGATGCCCTCAGACATGCCATGTGTGATTTGGAGAAGCCCAAGCGCCTGACGACGGCATGGTGGCTCTGTGGGGAGCACTGGTGGTTCACGCCTCCTGGGAAGTGGGTGTTTGAGTCTGATTTCCGCTGAATGTGTAGAGTTGACATGTTCACTCCGTGTTCTGCTGGTCTCCTCTGGCCACCCTGAGTTTCCCTTAGCAGTCCAAAAACATGCAGTTTGGCTAGTTGGAGTCTCCAGGTTTTCAGTAGAGCAGGAATGGCCAGTCATATCTGCAGAGGGCCAGTGTGTGTACAGGTTTTTGGGGTAACCTTTAGGTCAGCTGTTGAAACCCATGTGTGAGGACTCTTTTTACCCAATCAGACCTCTAATTGGTAATCTAATTAGGGAGTTGCAGCGAACATGCGCATGCACAATGACCGTTTATGGATAAGACTGACCCCTCCTGTGTGTGTGTGTGTGTGTGTGTGTGTGTGTGTGTGTGTGTGTGTGTGTGTGTGTGTGTGTGTGTGTGTGAGAG
>JAODKC010000028.1:19397950-19421517 GCA_026777985.1 Mormyrops attenuatus
TTTTGGCCACTCTGTATTAATTATGTCCCTTTTATTCCACACCCCCCCCCCCCCCCAAAAAAAAGCTAGAATCACCCCTGCCAAGAACATTTTAAGGTGACAGACCTTACTATCGTCACTGCCCTTGAAGAGTTCTGGCCGTTGCCTTAGCTTGTTTCTCATCAGCAAGAACCTCTCAAGCATTTGCATCTCCAAGGGTAATGATTTTATCTGCAGATTTATGCTTGTCGTGACATTATTTCCGCCGGTAGTCTTAAATATGCATTGTCTCCACAGAAGTGAAACCTTTTCATGCTACTGTAAATTCCCGTTGTTCCTGCCAGGTGAATCTCTTTAAGACGTGATGTCTTTTACCACTGACACACACGTAACGATTAGGCTTTTCCTATCAATTTTGTCGCTCTTTTGACTGCCGGGCCTCCCTGTGCACCATGTTTCACGCTCAAAATGAATGTAAATATTGACTGCATATGTCTCTTAAGTTTATTTGTGTGCATGCTTGTTTCTCCCCCTCTATTGTATTGAATATTATTTACCAAGTGCACATGTGCAGCCATTTTTTTTCTCTTGTGCTTTCTTTGCATTTTCTGTGACTTATCGGAAAGAGGTCTCTAAATTGGAACATGGCCATTTCTTTCTTTTTCGTTCTACAGAGATGTTGAAGGAGTTGAACCAACAGCGCAGAGCGAAAGAGTTTACAGACCTGAAAATTGTTGTTGAAGGCAAAGAGTTTGAAGTCCACCAAAATGTTCTAGCTTCCTGCAGCTTGTATTTCAAGGACCTGGTTAAAAGGTTTGCCTTCCTCCAGATTCTTGATCCGATCTGTTCTTTTCGTAGGGTGAATGTGTATCGCTTCCTCCCCCCTCCCCTCTCTTTGCAGGTGTGCGAAGGCAGATGTTGCTGTCACAGGGCCAGTAGCCATTCCTTCTGTCTGCTCAAATGAATGTATTTCAATGTGGTGGGGGGGGGGGGGGAGGGATAAAAGGTCAATGCTTGTCTTACCCTTTCATCTCCATTGAGTAAATGAACAAATTTCCATTTTAATGGGCAGAAAAACGTTCCATGACTGGGGATTTCTTTAAAAAAAAAAAAAAAAAAAGGGGGGGGGGATGCCAGAGGATTGCAGAAATGTATGCCATATTGATAATGCATCTCAAATATAATATAGATAAGACAGCATCTAACCATCTCCCTGGCAGTTTCAGTTTTCTCATTGGCCAGGTTTGTTCCTTACCTTTTATTATAGGTATTCATTTGGAGTATTGCTTTATTTTTCTTCCTGATCACCTTTTAGTTGCTGTGCTTTACCAGCCAATGAAACGTTGCTGTTCTTTTTACAAACATTTCTCGATGTAGAGAACCTCCCGGAAATGTGTGCATGGTCTTTTTTACAGGGTCTTTTGTTATTTGTGCATTACACTCTGCAAAGCTTGTTTAAGGTATGTGCATGTTACTAGCCGGAGTAACTCCGCATTTATGAAGATGAAAATGAATACTGCGTCTTATTTTTCTGGTTCTTGCCCTGGTGCTGTCGGTTCTTTGACCTCCCACCCACCCTAAGTCATTGTGCCGGGAATCCGACCAGAGGCCTGTTGCCTTCTTTTGTTCAGTGAAGGACAGGACACACAATGATTTCAGGATGTGCCTATGAGTTGTTTCTTAATGCCTTTCCATGTTCCTTATTGGGGAGGAGGGCGTGGGTGTATAACCTTTTGCGTGTCTCTTAATCCAATTGCGGGTTACTGCCTGTTAAATCATATTAGTGGGTACCTGGTGCCTTTTGCTCGAAAACCATCTGGAAGGTTTATGATATACCCTCCCCCCCCGCCCCCAAATCTATAAGAAGATCTTACAAGATCTAATAAGCAACTATTATTATCTGAACTATTACGAATTTATGAATTTACCACAAACATCTATTTTAAGAATGTGCTATAAATATTCATATATAAATGAGTTTATTTTACAGTATAGTTGTACACATCTGTCAGTGCATGATATTGTGAAGAGAATATTAAATATACTTAAAGGACCAAAATATTACTAGCATATAATAATTAATATTCAGTTAATGTATTGGATAGAACTCATCTTTAAATGCAGTTCTCTTAACGACGGATCTCGTGCGCTTCTGGGCTTGTTTCTTTGTCAATGCAGATGCAGTAGGCATTATGAAAGAAGTGCATTTCCTGCGTCGTCGTCGGTGCCCCATCGCATTTGATCTCCCCAAAGCTGTTTACTCTGAAGTTGCCACCTATCGAAGGAATCTTGTTTAGCCCAGATAAACCCATTTCTTGCTGCAGTATTCACTGCTCTTTGACTGCAGAGGAGTAGGAGACACTGACCTTGTGGGAATGGCTTTTTTTCATTTTGTTATTTTATTTATCATTTAGTGGTTTAAGCATTTAAATGCGGCTGACAAATTTTCATGCACCAATATCCAACTCCTGTTCCGAAGACACATCTAGTGCATTTTTCAAACATATATTACTATAAAAAAACTTAACCTGGAAGCCTGTCTTGTTTTTCAGATTTCAGCATTCCCAGTCCCTCTTCATTCAGAATTGATTATTATTATTATTGTATTATAGTTTATTTAATCTTTTACGTTTTATGAGAACAGAAACTTTCGGACATTTTAATAATCCTCAAAGCCAGAGAGAAGCACACTTTGTATATTCCCAGCAACGCCTCATGCGAGTTGAGCATGCGCGCAGTGCCCCCAGAAACGCCTCATGCGAGTTGAGCATGCGCGCAGTGCCCCCAGAAACGCCTCATGCGAGTTGAGCATGCACGCAGTGCCCCCAGAAAAGCTATTACCTTCCCTTTTAGCATTTAATGCATAGACTCAAAAGATAGATTGGCCTCAGTAATTTCATTTTTCCCCCTCTGGATCTCCAATAAGTATGCTCTGCCACAGGTCCAATATATGGGGGCCTCATTCCTCTGTATAACATTTGCCATGTAATATAAAACTTCTTAAGCTTTCAGCTGTTGTGTTACTATAGGCTGGCATTTAATTTTGTGGAAAATATCCATTTTAGAACCAAAGGGCTTTTGAAATTATCCACCATGACGGAATAAAACAGTAAAATGTTATCCTCGTAGCCTTTACAGTGGCATTTTTTCATGGGGGGTGGGGGGGGGCTTCTACAGAGAGCTTTCAAGGAAGATGCAGTCCCATAACTGGTTTTATATACAGTATATGCACAAACACATAGATCTGTACATACACATATGTATATATACGTGTGTGTGTGTGTGTGTGTGTGTCTTGGTTCTGAAATGGTAGTTCACACTGATAGCAGCTAATACATATACTTTTTAAAATGTTGTATTTATTAACATAATTAACTTGAGTAAGGGTGGTATTAAAAATGTAAAATCATTCTAGCAGCAGTATGTGTTGGTTTTAGACCCATATGCATACATTTCTATATTTGTTTATATAATGGCAATGGATCATTTCGAGTTGTTCTTTTTTGGTGTCGTCTGCATGTGTCTTCGCTTTATGGTCAGTTATCTGTAATGTCAGACGGAATAGTGCATCTAGCAGTCTTGATAAAGACTCACCTGGAGCCCATTCTAATTCCGCTACTTGACAATGTGGTAATGATGCTGCCTGCACCTTATTATTTTTCTTTCCCCCCACCCGCCTCCTACGCCAGTTAATCTCGGCTTACGTTTGCGTGTGCTTCTTGATACTGTTACTCAGGCGATTATTATTTACAGTGATAGATCCAGTCTCCAGGGTGTACCCCAGCCTTGTGGCCCTTGGTGCCGCCCCCTCCCCCCCCGCCCCCGCAACCCTGGCCAGGATAAGCGCTTGGAAGATGGACGGATAAATCCCAGTTTTTGCTTTCCAGGAGTAATACTCTTCACTTTCCAGCCGCTTCGAGATTGCCACCTCCGTGTACGTTTTTTTTTTTTTTTTTTTTCGCCTTTCACTAGTCTACTCTGCATATTGACTAATATTTCAGTTCGTATGCAGGCAATGGTGATATTTTTATTACTGTCATTATTATTTTTTGGCAGCATGGACAGATGCTTTATTTAGACCTTCTCTTGTTGAAAGCACCCAGGTCCCAGTCATGGAACCCACCAGAAGGATGGCTGCTGGCTACCTGTGGCAGAACTCGTTCTCTTCCCATCATCCTTTGCTTCCTACCCTCCCCTCTATTGTCCCCCCTCCTCCCCCATTGCCATCTCATCTGTCTGCCCTGCCTGTCTCCAGTGTATACATGTGCAAAGCTTCCAGAATGAATTATGTGCAAATGGAGTAGGCTGCAGGTGACACAGCAATGGCCACAGCAGTTTGATTAAATAATAGTAGGACCAGTCACACAGGGCATGTTTGGTTACTGCCTGTCAGTCCACCAAAATCGTCTCCCGGACATAGATAATTATCCAGTTAATTAACCTGTAAATTTTAAATGGTAGCCACTGCCAACAAACGTGAGCGCAGTCCGACACATAACAATCAACAAAGGGTAGCTGTTCTAAAACTGACGTTCGTCGTCTGTAGGAATTAGCAGAGTTAAATTAGGAGGAGGTGGTGCGTGACAGGGCTGCACCTAGAGTTGTGTATTGCGTTAAAATAGGCAGCTGCGTTAAGGGAGTGTCACAGGTACTGCTCTTCGGTACCGATATCACCCCCACGCCGGCACACATGGCACTGTCTGCTCTGCTCGATCCATTTCCATTTTATTTATGTGTTTTGTATATTTATCGTTTGTTGGCCAGCTCAATAATTTCGTGGTGCAAATATTTTCACACACACACACACACACACACACAGACTCTAAGCAAGGCAAATGCCAAGCGGCATGTCTTATAAAGGTGAGGCGAATCCGTAACTCAAATGCCAAGTGCAGAGCTGCTGGGGTGGGTGCCAGTTTATTAATGTACTATATCAGACTGTAATCTGCAGTTTTGTGTGAATGTGAGGCCATTTCCTCCAAACTCTGTATATCGATTTGAAAGCAAGCCAGCTGGATTTCCATTGCGTTTCTTTCAGATGCCCTTTTGTCTATAGTGTACCTAAGAGAAATGTGTGGTTATGTGTAAGTCGTACATCGGTCGTAGCTGTGTTTCTAAAAAATGTTATGTTTTTAAGCCGCCTGAGTGCGTGTCACCACAGCGCGAGGCCCAGGTGTGCAGGGGTCTGTTTAACGGTCTCTCTGCTGTCACTAGGTCATCGGGGGAGAGCAGGAAGGGGGAGAAGCTTGAGCTGTCGATGAGCAACATCAGAGCAGACGTCCTGGAACTGCTGCTGGAATTTGTCTATACGGGGTCCCTTATCATCGACTCCGCCAATGCAAAAACCCTGCTGGAGGCGGCCAACAAGTTCCAATTCAATACCTTTTGCAAAGTTTGTGTGTCCTTCTTAGGTGAGTGCCAGCCGACTCTGTGACACTGTGACAGATTTCTGTTTGTCTGTTTATTTGTTTGTTGCTCTCATCCATTGATACGCTCTCAACCTGAAGGACAGGGGGAAAAACCACAGAGCCTGAAAGTCACTTTCTTATAGTATTTTCTTTGTAAGTTTTCAGGGACAATGAAATATTTTTCAGACCTACTCTAGATGATTCATAGAACCATAATTGCATTAGATGCTACTGCTCAAGCCAATAAAAATAAGACCAAAACACCCAAATAATTAATTGCTGACTTCAAACTAGAGCACAATAAAAGCATTCAGGATAAAATAGGGGGAAAAGAGAGCACATAAACAGCAACCAAAAACAACACCATTGTTTTAGCCATGCAACTGCCAGAGAAACATTTACAACAGTGCTTTACAGAAAGCTCTTTGTAACAGCTCTGCTTGATGTTTGGTTTCCTTCAGTAGTGATGATTTTTAGACTGCGCCTTATGTCTGTTTTCTTTGTCTGCTTCAATGTCTTTTGTTTTGCTAAATGTGAGCGAAAAATCCAAAAATCTCTAGCAAAGTTTGAAATGACAAGAAAAGGTCATTTCAAGGAAGTACATCAGAATAAAATTATCACAGAAATGCAGACATTCAGATTACTGTTGCAGACGCTCCTCTACTTACGCACATTCAACTTACGAACTTTCAGACATACGAACAAAGACGATCTTTAAGTCCAAATTATGTTCACTGGGCTCCCGTTTCCTGTCCGCAATATCAATATTTTTTCTGCGCTCCAGTTCCGCCTAGTACAACTTCTGGCCGCTACTCCCGCCGCAGCGTGCATACTCCTAGCATCCTAGTTCTTAGTACTTGCGTATACCCTTCAAATGATCGTGAATAATGTATTGCAAAAGGCCGTTCGGAACGTATCTCGTTCGTTAGAGGAGCATCTGTAGTGTAATAAGTAAAATAAATGCCCGAAAGAGGACTCAAATGAACCCTAATATATTGTTTGAATTTTTTTTTATCTGTCTTTTTTTGTGTTAATCAGCCATTGAACTGTGACCCATAATGTTACTCTGCTTTGGCGTAACTGGACTAGACTATAAATTATGAATAGATGCTGAATGTCTGGTTCCCTCAAACCAGTAATGAAAGGTGACATCATAGCCACCAGACGTACGGCCGCCAGATCCAAAACACAGACACGGATAATCCCTAGCCCCCCTGTCTGCAGTCTTAAATTTGTAATCAGTGTGTTCGGCCTTCAGCCCTGTTTTGAAAATCCCAGTTTACCGAGATGATGTCCTGCAACACACATCGGCTACTTCAGTCTCCACTGATGCAAACCAGCCTTGCGCTGTGAAGCAAACCTTCAAGTAGCTTCAGGTTAACCATAGGTCAACCCATTTACATGTTTACAAATCTCTGTCTGTCTGTCTGCATTTTTTCCAGTTCTACAAATTGAATGATTAGCTAATTGTAGCAGTTTAGAAAACTTAATCTTATCCTCCTGTACTTAATTCAAATTAATTAAATTGTATGTGTGTTTGGGCACGTTGGCCTAAAAAGGTCTAGGGTGAGTTTCCTGAAGCCTTCTTAATGCGACGTCGTTCGTAAGTTCTGTGATAAAACAAACGACGTGGCATTAAGAAGGTTTCGGGAAACTCACCCCTGGCCGGTTGGCAGGTGTGTTCGGTGACTGCAGAGCCAGGCAGTGACACTTGGGCACATCCAGTGGTCGTTCTCTGGTCTTTCCCTGCAGGGACTCCTGTAGATATTTTCACGGATGTTTATTTCCTTCCAAGAAAAAAAAAGGTAGCACTCAGAATTCAAGGGCAATTTTTCCCAGCTCTGTCCGTCATTTTTCCAATTTCCACACATCCACATGACGACCTCGTTGCCGAAATGCTCGGGATGCAGATGCGTGTGTGTCTCGTGGACCCGTATCTGGCCGAATTTTCTTAATTCATTGTGGGAAAGCCCGCACACCCAGCAGGGAGCACTCCAGGGATAGCTATCTCAGATGTTATGCCGCTGACCTTTTTTAGGGCTCGGAAAATGGTCTTTACTCGCTTTGGCTAATCTGAGGGACCCTCTGAACAGCCTGTTTCCTGTGTCCAATCGATTCCCCTTCTTGTTTGTCCTTTGCCTCCAGCTGCTTGAGTTATTACTCACCCTGCGTCATGGCTCTGCGCTTCGATAAATATAAACCGCTACACACACACACACACACGCGCACGCGCACGCACGCACGCACGCACAAAATGCATGGGTACACACACACACTAATATTGCCTGGCCTCTGATGTCTCCTCGATTAGGAACCAAGCCCAACATCAGAACAGCGCCTGATTATTTTTTTTTTTGGCCGTTCCTCTTCCTCCACCCCCCCCCCAGAAAAACAGCTGACAGCCGCTAACTGCCTAGGGGTGCTGGCCATGGCCGAGGCAATGCAGTGCAACGAGCTGCACAACATGGCCAAAGCCTTCGCCCTGCAGAACTTCCCAGAGGTGGCCTGCCAGGAGGAGATCCTCAACATTTCCAAGGAGGACTTCATTAGCTACATGTCCAACGACAGCCTCAATACCAAGGCAGAGGAGCTTGTCTACGAGACTGTCATCAAGTGGATCAAGAAGGACCCTGGCAGCAGAGTACAGGTTAGGAAGCGTTTTGGTCCTAAATGTGCTGATTGGAAGATGCTGTCGCTGTCGCCTTTTTCCTTGTGCCTGATACTTTCATCCAGACTCATCATTGACATTTCACATTGAGCGCCTATCTCCAAAGGTACAAAAACTAAACTCGAAGGGGCTGCTTCAGCAACCCTGACATCGAAAAATGTGCCCTCAACTATCACAGCCCGTTGCGTCTGATATTTACTCTTTCTCGGAGCATGAAACGTTAAGTCGCGTGATGTTCGACGCCTCCCGTGGAGCGGTTTTGGCAGGAGAGTCGGCTCCGGCAAGTCAGCTGACGGAAGAATGGATCCTATACTGGAATGTGGACATGAATTTGTGCCGAGCGTGATTGAGCAGATGTGCAGGACGCCCCTCATACTTCTCTTTGAAGCACTCGGACCATTCTTTACAGTACTTTAAATAAATAAGATGATCTGTGAATACATGCACCCTTTTTTCATTGCTCGCTAGTCCCCAGTCCTGGAGATTTACTAGCCACACCGCTAGCAAATTCTGTTCTATTTCTTACCACTTTCCTGCCATAATACCGCCTATTTAATTCACTAGAATACCATTTAAATCTGTGCAATGAAAGATTGCCCCTATGCATGATTACTCTTATTATCTGGCAGGTAGTCGGAGCTGCTTGGACGGTATTCATTAAAAAAAAAAAAAAAGTGCTAGTGGCTGTTAACAGTCCCAGAGGTGCTGTTCTTGGGGTAATGGTAAATAAGCGGGCTATCTCAGGTAGTCAAAGCAATGGTGTATGTAAGTAAACCTGCATCTAATTATTCAGGCGGAAAAGAAGCACAGCAAAGCAAAGAAGCATCATTATAATGAAATAAAGTGTAATAATTTATTTTTGTGCTGTTGTGCTGACAAAATGTGCAGAATTATGCCTTATAAGGATTGCTGTTATACTTTATTTTATAGACTGTATTATGCACAATGTATTCGCTGGAAGGATCGTGCTTTTTTTTTTTTTTTTTTTTTGGATGGGAATAAGTTAGTTTAACCACAACTCAAAAATTAGCACACGCTTTATATTCAGATTATATCGGAGAAGACAACGGCGCCATTTCACTCAGGATTAATAACGCCGTCGTCCAGTGAACTGGCGGTTTAACAATAAAAATATTAACACACACCAGAACATTGTAGTAGCTGTCTGCGATAAAAGCCACGTTCTGCAGATTTATTTATAATGCATAAGCCGTATTTTATATGGCCACGCTATAAAACTTAAGTGCTTTTCGGAGAAGAGCAATATCCTTAAATGTAATAATTTCAGCGCTGAATAAAGACAGTCACTGCTCAGTACTTATACAGTATTTAGCTACTGTTATATATAGTACTATGACTTTACATGGTGAGGTATATGGAAACTGCTACTTTTTCTGTGTGCACTACTACTAGCATGGAGGTTTTAAAATGACGCATGACAAATTCCAATGTGCATTACCTTAGTAGGAGATATCTAGGGAATCTGGCATCCTTGGTATTACAATCCTAGGAAGTAAGAGATGGTTTATTTTTATTTTTTTCCCTTGGCTTTGCTATGGTATCTGATACAAATCCTTTCTCCTCGCCCGTGTCTGTATGACTATAGAGATCTTTTACTAGATATATTGCTAAATATTTAGTTGTTTAGTTCAAAGATTGAATAACCCTTTTTTGGGGTGCATATTTTTCTGTTCATGGCTAACAACTCATCAGTTTTGATTAGTTTATAGTGTCCGTATGAGTTTCAGATCAAGGTCATAGCAATTTTGTTGCAGCCTGTGCATAAATATTGTATTGATGCAGATTTAGTTTCTGTTAATCACAGTTGGAGAGAGAGCCATGTACAATCATTCCAAAAGGCGCTTTTGAAACCAGTGACAATCCACTGTGCATTTGATATCTTTCACAAATCTATAAAAAATTATGTACTCCTGCCAAAACATGAAAACAAATGGAAAATGCAAATTAAACTTTGCAGCTCTATTGTCTGTCATTCACATGCTCTGCCAAAACTAGGGGTTTCGATTGTGCTTCTCTTGTGATTTGTGCCAGATTTTAAATAAAAATTACAATATTTGATCGACTATAACCCCCCACAGGTCTCTATGGTTTCACCCAAAATTCAGATTCAAAGCACAGCATGGGATCTGCATTTCTTTCTCCCAGTGTTGGCCCTGACAAAATTCAAGAGGAAAACAGAGTCAATTTGCAATTCCATTTCCAACAGGGGTTGGAATAGGTCGTTATAGAGTTTTTGCAGGAGATCATTTGAAACTGCACTGGAGCTGAAACAGGGATCTAATAAATAATGTGGAACCCTGAGGATTAACTTTAATGGTACAGACCAACTGGATTATAGGGTCTTTTTTTCCCATGTTCTCCTGCGTTGGGTAATGAATACTTAACCAAAGATGAGTTAACATGGTCCATTATCTCTCAGGTGGTATTTTTATAGAGAATAAATCTGACCTTTCATGTATATTCTTTACTGTATACCACTTTGAGCCAGTTATCTTTTGTTGCTCCTCTCTCTTTATTAATTAGACTCATTCGTTCATTTGATGCATCAGTAAAGTTGCTCATGTATTGATCAGAATGGCTAATCTTGTGAGATTTGAAGTTTGCTATTATGGATTTCTTGGAAATAACGGCACTTCCAGACTGTAGTAATCAGTGGGCCACTATGCGTGTCAACATGTCGGACCAGGGCTTTGAAAACTACTGTAACATCTTATTTTAGAAAAGGTTTCACCCCATTTGGGGAAAAATATGGAAATGTACTGTAGTAACTGTGTGACTTTGGAACGAAATGTGAAAATGACTTAATGTGAAAATGGCTATTGGTGACACATGTGATTGAGAGGAGATACTTCTGCAAATACTACAGTTGGTGAAATGTTAATCAATAAAAACATTAAGGCTCGAAAAATTGCATTAATATAAACATTTTGTAATTTCTTCAGTTTGTAGAGCCATTAACTCCCAGCTGAGGTATAATATTTTGTGACAGAGATGCAAACTCTGCCAAATGTGTGTTTACCTAATATTTAGAGGATGATCTGAGAGACACTACACAGTCTGTGTAAACGTAGCATGTCTGTGGATCCTCTGCAGAATCTTTGACCCTTTTAAGTGGGGGGAAACATCAGACCCTTTGCTCGGACTTGTATGGACTCTTTTGAGGATTACATTGGGAAGAAGATCAGATTGGTTTCAGTTGCAATGAGCTGCACCGTTCCTCGTGTCCCCAGTGTAGGAAGTCATGAAATCTCGCCTGTGTTGATGTCAAAAACTTTGAAAACATTCTTCTTTCTTGTTTGAGTACTTGTTTCTTTTAATATTTTATTAATAATATTTAAAAAAAATAAAATAAAATTCAAACCTTTGTTTGTTGCCAGTGAGTCCCAGCTGTTTGTTTTTCTCCTTTTTGTGTAGCATAGTCGTGCATTTCTTCTATGGCTAATCCCACTTTACATCTATAATGGTTTCAGTGTGTGCGTTGGAAAAACTTCTTCGGTGTCTGCCAGTTACCGTTCTTACCTTGAGCAACATCTGATGTGCCTGACCATAAAAACAAAATTTGGTTATATGTATAAGAGAATAAACGGAAGAATGTAGCACTAATCACATTATCCATGCAAACTGGTTTGATTTATCTGAATCCATCCAAGTCAGACAATATGGAAACTATATAACATTATATTTACATTAACAAGAAAAACATTTTTCTTATACTGAGCTCATTCATACAAAAAAATCTGCGTAAAACCAATGGTCCATCATCCATAACAGCTTGTCCTCTACTTCGTATGGGCTTTAGTAATGCCACTAAAGAGGTTTTTTTTTTTGTCTTTTTTAAAAATAAATTGTCTGGTCCCTGTAAACACTGTGTGCTTTAATATTTTAACACGCCATACCTGTGATCGGAAGGTCATCGGCTCAAATCCCGGAGTCATTAGAGGGATGTCACCATTGGGCCCCTGAACCAAGGCCCTTAACCCCTGTCGCTCCAGGGACTGGCTGCTTCACTTTGGATAAAAGCATCTGCTAAATAGATTAAAATGCTAAAACAAAGTACAGTATAAGCAGACGTGTGTATATAGATAATATTATCAAACAAAAAAATTTGCCGTACAATTTTATCAATTTTACTTTTACTATCCTACGTAATCTGTTGTCATTCAAAGAATTACATGGATTCATTTGATCTGCAAATCATTGTTCCCTACTCAGTATCACCAAATTTCTCTAGAAGAAGTAAGTTTCCCTGTAATTGTTGGCAGCCCTCCACATCATCCCCATTGCTAGTAATTGATATCTGCTGAATGACTCCCTGCTGTTTGAAATGGACAGTGCGTGACAGTAACTTGTCAATCAATGACAGTTATTGCTCAATGATTGTACTACAATCAAGAAATGGTGACTTTTAGGAAGTTGCAACCAAATAAATGTCTGGAGTTTCATTTGCGCAGTACATAGTAAATCTAGATGCTAAATGTTTTTTTGCTTCTATTTCAAACATTTTGTTTTTGCATGAAATGAATAGTTCTTTTTGGTTTGTTTATTTAATTTTAACCCTTGCAAATATCATTTTCAGACTAGCCGGAATGCTTAGGGCATATTTTGACCTGAAGTAACTCACTGGGATTGCCATGGCGCGCAAAAAGTAATTTAGGCTTACTGTAAAGCATTCGCACTTTCCTACGGTTCATGTTGAAAACATTTATAGAAATGGTTTATCTTCTGCCGTTCAAAGCTGTGGTCTAGGCTTGAAAAGTCATTGCATAGACCATAGCTTTGGATATTGCATGGGGGGAAAAAAACTCAATTTCTGGTGCTATATAGAAAAGATAAAGCAATGTAAGTGGGTGGACAAAACCAACGTAATTAGGTTAAAAGTCCAGCTATCTATCTGTAAAGTTTATATGGCTTCTGCGGCATGTAATATTACTTGGTAACTTGTAATTAAATGGTGGTCTGTGGTGAGGGAGAGGAAAGCAAGCCCCTGGTGAAACATTTACGTGGGCTTGGCAGATACCTCATTTTTCATACCGTCTAGACATTATTGCATGCAATACGTTATTTTGACTATTTTCAAAAGCAACGCTATTCAGGCTTCTTAAAATTTTGGTGGTAAAAATCACTGAATTGAGGGGTTTCCCCCACAAGACAATTAGCCAGGAGACAGCAATCACCAGGATTTTAAAATTCCACGTTAACGTAAAATTCCATATTACTGTATACTTTCATATAGGTCAAAATTGAGTCCATGATAGATGCATTCTTTGTTGCATCCTCACTCTGCTTTAATCCTGTCAACGGTTTATAGAATATAAATACGATACAGAAGCGATATTCATCGTCATATTTTCAGCCTCTGGATGCAGCCTTAGGCTGTAATTCCAAAGGGTTCATACATCCAGCATTGGATCTTCGTTCATTATGACTGTATTTGTTGTAGTAAATGTGAAAAATTTTCCATTATTGTTATAAATTTTAGGAAAAGCATAAATAAAATCTATAAAATGTATTATTTAAATCTTCATTCCATACCCTCCCGATATTATTTTTGATGTACATTGAAGACAATCATAACGTTATATAACCATTTACCTGCACAACAGTAAAGTGTACAGTGAAGAGTCGTAAATAAATGGTTTGTGTAACACGTCAGATCGAAAATCTGTACCGTGGGAAAAACGAAGAGGAAACCTGTCTTTAGATGAGCTGCCTCTCAGAATAAGTTCATGCTTGATCTGAGCTACTCCTTTCAGACAAACCGAAAATGGCAATTTAGCGGAAAAAAGTTTGAAGAGTTTTACTCTGAGACACACATGAGCCACAGAAAATCATCTGGAAGTGGTCGAATTGGTCCAGAGGGTGAAACTGAGATCACAAAATATTTGATTCATAAAATATTTATATGCATGGCCAGTGGAAAAACAAAGCACGGACAAAGTACTAAATTAAACCTGCTCGTATATATTTGGAAGCAAATTGTGTTCTGAATTTTTCCTCACTTTGTGTTGATCATATATGTTTTATGTAACTTTACTATATAGTCAGATGATGGTAACCTCTGGTTTTGTTTCCACATAAAATGAAGTCTCATGGCTTGGGGGGGTGGGGTTCCAAACATCTCAAAGTCATATATTTACTGTTTTTTTTTTTTTTTTTTTCCCTTTTTTTATATCTCTCCTGAGAGGTAAATACTCACGTCAACTTCAAGGCCCCGTTGTCTGGCGGAGAGACCTGGCTGGCAGACAATTGCATAAAAAGTGTGTTTCACCAGGTCAATTTCAGAGCGGAGCTGCAGTTTATATTTAAAGAAAATAATTCTCGGCACAGAAGCATGACCGAAATAGCTTTGCCCTGTTCAGCGGTGAGGAATTGCATTTCACACTGAGCCCCTTCTCGCAGTGTTTGATCTGCTGATCCACATTGACGCCGGGCAAAAAAGAAAGAAAAAAAAAAAAAAAATCTTAATGGAATACTCTAATCCATGATGTCTTTCCAATACGTTTGTTTAGTGAGTCAGTTGAAGACCTCATAGAGTTTTGGAGAGAGCACATAGTTAAGTGCTTATGCGTGTATATATATGGGTGGGTGTGTGTGTGTGTGTGTGTGTGTGTGTGTGTGTGTGTGTGTGTGTGTGTACACACATACATATATATATATATATAATATATTTTGTGTGTGTGATATATGAATGAATGCGTGGCCCCTGAAATAGACAGCCCCTGATCATCTGGGCTCTGATGGCTCATGAAAGTGAGCCCTGATTAGCAGATTCTCATTTCCAAGCATTTCATTACCTGTAATGTGGATTATAGAATTGGAATCCTTTTTGAACCTTTTTTCTAACGTCTTACCGGTTTTTCCAAGAAGGCGGCGGCCTGAAACATAACTAGAAAGAATAAGTGTAACGTACATCCTCCATTTCTGCGATACAGCAGTGTTTCCAGACCCGGTCCTCGCAGACCCACAGACAGTCCGCGTTTTTGCAGGGAGCTGATCCCCGAGGAGCGGCTTGGGATACACTGCAGTACAGGATCGTGGTGAGCTTGGCCTCTATCCCAGGAAGCGCAGGACACAAGGCGGGGGGCACCCTGGATGGGCTGCCAGCTCATTGTCGAGCCCACGTTCATGTGCAATGCAACCCTTTTAAGAATAAAAGGCCACAGGAGGTATTTGTTAAGTACAGTAACAGGTTCATAGTTCTTGAGCTATTTGAAATAATTGGTCTTTCTTTTAATTCTACAGAAACCTAGTACAGCCAGTCAGGATGCATTACACATTATTAAACTAATGAATAAATTATGTGGTGTCCTACTTGGTTTCTTTGTGGTTAATATGCATGTAATGCACAATATTCATTCCACATCGTGGGATGTACAGTCCAGGTAGTTTTTCACTAATATGCCAGCATTTTTAAAATTATGTGTGCACATATATAATATATTTTTTGAGATGTTATATGGGTGTTCAGACAAAAGATTTTTTTCTTTTAAAGCCATCTGGTAATACAGTATTGATGAATATAGATTAATACTTACTGGCTGTAAGGTGTAATTAAATGAGTCTACTACCCTTGAACTTCCATAACCGGTAATTTGACAGTTTATACTACAGTAATAATAAATTTGCTAGTAAAAGATTAGTGCAGTTTTATGACCAGCCAAAACCATGTTTTAAAAGTGACCTAATCCCCTAGCCAGTGTCTGTCAAGACAGCCTGCTATGAAGATGTTGTAAAATACTAACAGAAAGTGGAAATGGTGTTTTACAAAGCATATACACAGACCTCTGCGGATTTTGACTAAAAGCAGATGAATTAATATTGACAATACTAGTTTTGACTTAACAGCTGATTGTGTCAAATATAAGTTCCCATTTAGGTTTCCCAACTTTCAGAAATGCTATTATATATCAGTGTCTCCCAACCTGGTCCTTGGGGACCCCCAGACAGTGCACATTTTTGCTCCCTCCCAGCTTCCTGCCAGACTCCACCTTATTGCTGGGAGCAAAAACATGGGTTGGGACCGGGTTGGGAGGCACTGCTGTGTAGGATCAAACTGAGGGTGTGTTTGTTGTCCACCAATCCTTCAGTTTATCGAGGACTTTCGTTCTGTACTCAGGTACACAGGCTAGGCTCGGAACTGCTCACTGACAGTAATCGCTGACCTACAGGAGATGTACATATCTCACTGTTGACGCTGTTGATCACTTTCTGATTGTTCCTCGGATGTTGTTATAAATGCAATTATGTGCCGTGACAGATTGTTGAAATGTTTTCCTTTTCCCGAAATGTGTGCCCAATCCCCTTTACCAAGGAAGTAGAGACTGCTTTATTTCCCGTAATCTCCTTATTGCATGTACATTAGACTACAGAACCTAGTGAAGTGTGAGGTTATTCTTTATGAATGAATCTGCTTGGGTGTGCTTGTTTCTGGGGCTCCACTCAAAAAGTAACCCCCCCCCCCCCCCAAACCCCCCTGCCAAGTGTAGTGACTGACTGTGACCAGCAGGGTGGCCCCAAAACTCGTGGGCCCCACACAAATGCATGGTCTGATTGATGTTAAATATGGATGCTGTGTATTTGTAATATACACTATTGTATGTGTGCTTCTCCCTCCCATGAGTTGCTTTCAGTTGGATCGTAGTGTTGGCTTTGCCCATTCTCCGCACCAGACAATGACATTCTCTCCTCTTCTCTCTCTCTCTCTCTCTCGCTTTCTCTCTCTCACTTTCTCAGCATGTTTCCGAACTGCTGGCTGTGGTGCGTTTGCCTTTCATTCACCCCAGTTACCTCCTGAATGTTGTGGATAACGAGGACCTGATAAAATCCTCGGAAGCATGCCGCGACCTGGTCAACGAGGCCAAGCGCTATCACATGCTGCCCCACGCGCGCCAGGAGATGCAGACGCCCAGGACCCGGCCGCGGCTCTCCGCAGGTACCATCCTTCCCTTCCATCCTGTAACCCCACAGAAGCAGTGTTTACATGTTCAGTAGCTACTTCGGCTTTGTTTCGCTTCCCCATTCCGTGTCTTCTGCTTATTGATTTGAATTCTTCAGTCAAATGTCCGTGTATACATAATAAGGTTTCGCCGCCACGACAAACAAACTCCTTAGCCGCCCGTCGTTTTGTAATAAGTCGGCATCATAGCCAGGTAACTGTAAACCGAGGCGGCAAATGCTATTTTGAGACGTACGTGACCCTGACAGCTTCCTGTGAAATCTTATTGTTGACTATAGCGACAACCGTAGGCCTGATATCACAAACGAAGGTGCCATGTTTCAAAAGGTGGTCGTGTTATGAAATTTTATTTAGCATCCGCGGTGACTCCAGTACAGAGTGGTGCACCCTCCCTGTGTTCTGTGGTAACTAGGTAACCTTGGTGTAATTGTTGGAAATGAGATTCGCTTAATATACTTAATGAACAGCAACCAGGTGTTTAAAATAAACGTAAAAACAAGCCATTATCGCCCTTCCCCTCCCCCTCATGAGAAGTTCAAGGCATGAACACTTTACATAACCAATTCACAAGATGCAAAAGAATATTTACTCAGATCTCTGGGGTCAGCCATGCAGCTTCAGTCTGTGAGGATTTTAATTGGGGTGGTTCGTTCGCAGTAAAGGAGATGACAGATGATGCTAACCGCCATTGCACCCCCTTGACCCAAATCATCCCCAATTAATCCGAACAGTGAAAATCAGGTCCTGAGGCCTGCAGGATGTGGCTTCTCTTGTCAGAGTAACTGCATTCCCCTGAGGTCCAGAGCCCTTTTTAAAAAAAAAAAAAAAAAAAACGCAAAAATAAAGTTTCGGAATTTTAAAGTTGAACATTTCTGTAATTTCCCCTAAGGTGAAATTTGCAGGGACATTGAACTGAACAGCTGCACAGAAAAAAAAATAAAACATATATATGTCTCATTATAGTTAAATGGGTGAGTTCATTGTACAGCATATCATATATATACACACACTCACACACGCAGTTGTGTAATCTTTTTGGGGACCACTGATTCATTTCTATGGGAAAAATGCTAATGTTAACTGATAACCTTAAACCCTCCCCAGCCCTAACCATAAGTAACGAAACAAAATACAAGTTTTTTTGCATTTCTAGTTTTTTCATTGCAGTCACGGATTTTTATAAAATAGTTTTCCCACAAGGTAAAAAACGAACGTGTATTCATCACATTGTGGGGACATTAAGGTATACCTGGACCACACACACACACACAGTTCAATAAGTCAGCCAAATACACCGTAATTTCCTTTTAATAGCTGTGGTAGTAATATGTAAATTAAATTTCCTGACTTCACAACAGAATTCTTCATATAGTCATAACCACATAGCCTCATTTCAAGAATATTACAGCTATCAGGATGAATATGTTAGCCAGCAATTTAAGCTTTATGATTCCAATTTACGAATTACCCACTGAGCTGATGGCTAGCCATGATATTAGCGCATGCAGCTCGACGTTTGTTTCCTTGAAGATGATATTAAAATAAAGTAGTAACTATGCCTGCTGCATATTGCTGTCTTTCTAGCCAATAATCAAGATGTTTCCGTTACACAAATGTTCTTTTTAAACTAAGTTTGATGAAGTCTACAGTTTACTAAGGAAGTTTTGTGAGTCAAAGGAGCAACATACAGGTTTTCTTATAATGTTTTGATTGCAAAAGAAGTGGGGAGGGAATAGATGTTGTGTAAAATGCATAATTTATCTCTTGACTTTAAGGGTTTTTCCGTGGCTGACGCTTAAGGGTTTTCTGTTAAATGCATTAATAATAAAGAATTTCTTGTATTTTTTTTTCCCCTGTACCTTGAAAAAAATAGTGTTTGTGCGTCGGCTGGAAAGTAAGATATTTTAGCTTTATTGTTCTTTTTTTTTCTTTTTGAGTTTTGCATTGACCATCTGGAGCACAGTCTGGTGACTGTCAGGGTCACAACCTTACGGTTTGAAATGTGCGGTGGACTGTGCTGTAGCCTGAAGCTGGATTTAGAGGAGATGCGTTTGTGTTGTTTGCTCTCAAACTTAAAATGTGGGCAGGAGATATAGCTAGGTTTTTTTTTTTTTTCGGAGACAAGCACACAGCAGCCGTCTGATTCGGGTGGATAAATCTCTCAAGCAAGGAGGTGTCATCTAAAAAAAAAAAAAAAGAAAAAACAAATTCCGGAACAAGGTCAGCCTGAAAAGAAATGGTGGGTTCAAAAGCACAAACCGTAGGACAAAGGGTATTTTCTGCCTGCCGATTGTCCCCTGTGGTGCTGGAAAGCCAAGCCTAGCAGGACGTCGCCACTTGTCCCAGGCGTTCCTCTCCTAATGATGCGGCGATGCATAGTCAAAGCTCTGTCATACAGTACCTGGAGGTCCTCTGTGCACAGGGGTACCTCTCATCCTCGGTTGAAATGCTTGGCTAAACATCATTCATTACTGCTAAATCTGTCTTCTCACTTACTTCTCATACCTGGGTGTCTCCTGCTGGCTAAAATGAGCATATGGCTTAAAGATCACAGTTTTAACATTTGCGCGCTGGTAATTCTGTAAATTACAGCGGCACCGTAGTCAAGTCCGCGAGGTACAAGTTATGGGAATTTAGCTTACGCCGTGCAAATGTTAAACTGCCAAAAAAAGAAATTAATTCTACCTATCGACAAAAATACATAAGATATCCTTCCTTGCAGGACCTGAATATAAAACAAAGAAAGCTGCTTTTTTTTTTTTTTGCATGTTTTTTTATTTAAACTTTCATTCTTTCTTCACACCACGTCTAAAATGGTGGCTGTGCTTTAAAGTCCTCTCCAAATAGCTGCATTCCCACATATCTTCTCAGGAAGCTTAGAAGATGCCCATGAGGTAGCTGGTTATGATGAAGCACCTGCTGTAGTGAAGTGCAATTTTGCTTACCTATTGAAAACTTGGAAGAACTTCTCTTTCCAAATAATCTGGGCCAGAAAAATGTGTCACTCACTGGTCACAATTTAAATGTATATGTGGGCCCACATTTGCGTCATGCATGAAGGAGTTGGGCTGACACTCTTCACCATGGTAACTCAGAGATGATTTTTGCAAGACAAAAAGATGTTAAGTTGAGCAATAACATGGACAGAATATGTTTATAGATCTATGAATTACGTATACCACATGGTAACAGCCAGCAATGAAAATCTCTATATAGATGCATATTTTTGCCAAAGGTTTCACTGGCTTTTTAGACCTATTTAAACATTTCAGCATGTTTACACAGCACTTCAGCGGCATCATGAACCACGCAGATTTATATGTATCTGTCCTACACTGATGTTAATAATGTCAGTAATAAATATTGATCACATTTCTAGCAGATCAGTTAAGACTATTGAAATCATGAGAGCAACAGATTTTAAGTATGTCATAAAAATCATTTTAATATGAGTGCTGTAACAAACAAAAGCAATCTTGTTGCCTATATGATCTGGTTTGGGAGGTTTTTTCCGAACCAACAAGCAATGTTTGAAACTTGAGATGTTTGAACACTTTGAAACAGAAGGGTTTTATTTCTTGATGGAAAGACGGTGCTCTGTTCTGAAAGCAAGCATAACTTTATGGATGAATGTGGGGGCAATCGTGTTTGTTCCCTTAATAAAAAAAATAATGATAATCAGCTCTGTATAATTCTCTTGCTCATTCATATTACCGTAACTGAAATGCAAGTCTGCTTAAGTATGAAAAATCATTCATAAAGCGAATTCATGCTGATTTAAATTCGCATACAAATTCAGATTTCGAACTCTAGAGCAAGATATATAGCGAAATAAAAACTGAATAGGGTCTAGATAATTTAACTGATACTGTTTCAAAGAGTATGTACTTTGAAATAGATATGAAAGTGACTCTTGAGAGAATTGATTTAGGGGACTTGCTGCTCTCTAATCCGTGGTACATCATTTGTTTTGTTTTTTGTTTTTTTTTATGCAGCTGATAGAAAAAACTGTCATAGTTGGCGGCTCACTTTGCTTGTGACCCCCCAAGGTGTCACCTCATCGTAATCATACAGGTCACTTCTCAGATCTGGGCAGAGACCCCAGACGTGTAATATGGCTGGGGGTCTAATTACGAGATTCCATCATAACCCTCACAGCCTCAAGCTCAGGTGTTATCTAGGAGTGATGTCTCCCTTTCTAGCCGGTATTTTGTCAACAGTGTACGAGGGGAGATTAGTACCAGTGTTTGACATTGTAAGGCTAGTGTTTAGGGTTTTTATTTTTTTATTTTTTTGTAACTCCACTGGTGGAATTAAATAGGATCCCATAATAGAAGTGTCAGGGAGTAAGTGGGACGTGAATGGCACTTCATGCCCTTGAGTTACGGATACACTCCAGTGATACTGCGCTCCGTGGGGGGAACATGGCCTACAGTCAGGTCTGCAGCCTCTAGCAGCTCACCATAACTCAGTGTGTCTTTTCAGATCAGCCACTTAGGGGGGTGCTGCATGGTATGTGTTTGGGGGGGGGGGGGGTACATTTTTTTACTATTATTTTTTTAATTAATTGCTTTCTGAGTGAAACCACAGCTCAGTGCATAGCACTGTGGCCTCCCCCCCCACCCTCGTGGGCTGAAAGTCTGATTCCTGCACCCGGTTGTGTGTGTGTGTGTGTGTGTGTGTGTGTGTGTGTGTGCGCGTGGATGGATGCTTATGTTCAGTATCAGTATGTGACCATTGTCTTGTCTTTACTACATGTATGTACAGTATATGTATGACAGCCTCTGACAACCACAGACAAATTCCCTGTATGTGTGAACATACTTGGCCAAATAAACATGATTCTATTCCTCCTGGGGTCACATCCTTCCCCGGTCCAAAAACACATCCTTAAGGGAATTGGTACATCTGAATCGCCCATATTATGTGATGATGTATGTGTGCCGTCAGTGATGGGTCTGGCCAGTGTTGTGTCCAGGGTGTCCTCTGACTTGTGACCCGTGTGTTTTCCCGTGACACTGCACCGGATAACTAGTTATGGAAGATTGATGCATAGATGGGTGCCTTCACTGAACAGGCTACGTGAGCAGACTCTGAATCAGCGGGGGGGGGGGGTGTCTCTGCTGGGTCAAGCAGGCCAGGTTAAGTCCCAAATGTAGGTGTCACTTGTAACACTTGAGTTTTTCCCCATGAATCAAGTTTGTTTCTTCATTTCTTCATTGTAAAACTTCATTTACAGCCCAATTTGTTAGGCCTTGGGGAAAAGGCGTTATTACCTTTTTAGGCTTTGGAATAGATTGTTTCCTGGAATGCTTTTGTTTGTGTGTCGCTGCTGTAATTATTTCTTTATTACACCTTGTAAATCCGTGGGAAAATTCCTCTCGGGCATTTCGGGGAAATTCAGCTGTGCTGTTTTACGTTACCTGCCTGACCGAAAAACAGAGCAAACGAGAGGTGAGATTGAGAGAACACATGCAGCCCACGGATCGTTCAGGGGAGTGACAGACACGCAACGGACTCCTGTGATTGGTAGAAGCTGCTAACGGATGCCTCTAAATTTCCTCTGATCGGTCCCTGACTTCTGCAGTCAGCTGCGGGCTCGGAATTGGTGGACTGGTGGGCAGTGTGCGGCTCTCTGGGTTAGGTCACTGTGCCTGTGATCAGAAGGGTGCTGCTTCAGATCCTGGGGCTGAGAAGAGTAACGCTGTCATTGGGCCCCAGTGGTCCCAGGGGTGCTGGATGCTACCTTACCCTGCACTGTGACCCCAAAATTTGCTGGTACCCAAACATGTATCTGTGTTACACGGAATGCCAGACTGGATAAGTGAAAAGACCCCTGGATGAATAAAGTACCACTATTCTATTCTATGAATTTGCCGTCTCTTATACTCTCAATGGCTGCCATGCCATCATCTGGTTTGAGTCAAATAATGCAAATTTACCAAAAAACATGTAAATCCTGCTCAGCTGTGGGAATGTTAGGAAACGGCAGCTGAGCTATGAGCTTTGTGAGCTTGGTATCAACCGGAGAATCGAAAGTAATAGTTTCTGTAGCACAGGAACTCAGCCTTGTGATGCTCTCAATATCCCCCTTACTATACAAGTCAAATGCATTTCTTGCGCTCTAAGAAAAAAATACTCTGGATAAACGGACCAAACTCCGGTGAAATCCTGCAGAAAGGCTCCTTCCACAGGCTTTCCAACTTCCACCTGCTCGTGTGTCTGGGTTTGCATACTGTAGATCACGTTTGAGTAGTAAAACCTGAAACTTCCTTACTTTTGGGGACGAAAGTGCAATCTCGCAATCAAGAAAGTAAAAATGTCAAAAGTCTTGTATCTTTTGTCTAATAACTTGTGGTTAAGGTTAGGGCTGGGTAGGGCTTAAAGGTGAATGGAAAGTCCCCATTTAGATAGGTATGCCTGTGGGGGGGGGGGGGGGGGATTGGCCGGGTTGGGGGGGTTTACGGGGGGGAAGTAATTTTGCGTGAAACGGGAAAGGAGGGTAAGCGAGGGGGGATAAATGGGGGAATAGAAT
>JAODKC010000028.1:19421527-19439581 GCA_026777985.1 Mormyrops attenuatus
GCGGCGTTCCCCCCCTGGCTGCCCCCCCCCCCCCGGCCTCGCCCCGGGCCCGCGGGGGGGGCCCCCCCCCCCCCCACCGTCCCTGTTTGTGCTGGTTTCCTCTGAGTACTTCATTTTCCTTCTACAGTCAAAGAATGTTCAGCTAGGTCTCTAAATTGCTGTATTATAATTATGCATGTGAATGTGCGTTTGAGCCCCACAGTGGACCGGCATGCTTTCCAAGGTGTGTCCCAGCCTGAGACCCAGCCAGCAGCCCCCCCCCACCCACTCGAGCCTGACTAGGATAAGTGTTTGGAAGATGGATAGATGGATTTTATTAGCAATCTGCTCGGTGTACCATTGTACAACCAATGTTCCAGATGATTTATTTTTTAAGGAAAAACAGACCAAATTAAACGGAATCACATTTTATTTATGGACTACATGCACTCTGTATTTAGATGCTGCAGGAGAACAGATGGCAGAGACTTAACTGCCGTAACTCCAAAATTAAGCAACATTTTAATTTGTTGCGCGTTTTTTATTTATTTATTATAAAATATTTTATATCTTTGTCCACAAGGCTATAAAGCTGTTTAAAGCCAAGTTAATAATTTTATGCTCAGAGCACCTCTTACTGCTTTGAAAAATTATGAGGACATATAACTCAAAGCAAATATATCATGCAGATTATAGTTTTTCTGGACTCGCCGCATTTCACATTTTTCACTGTCCCATAGCTACGTCTGTTCCATGTTCCACCTAAAACCTCCAACTCAGCACAAGTTAGCTGCAACTGCCCTGATCTCTCTCTCTCTCTCTCTCTCTCTCGTCCCCAGGTGTGGCAGAAGTGATCGTATTGGTGGGTGGACGGCAGGCCATCGGGATGAACCAGCGCTCGTTGACTGCCGTCACGTGCTTCAACCCCCAGAACAACAAGTGGTACCCACTGGCGAGCTTGCCTTTCTACGACCGCGAGTTCTTCAGTGTGATTTCAGCGGGTGATAATATCTATCTGTCAGGTATGCCAGTACATATGCCTTGGGTGTGTCAATGTCAGGTCTTTTGCCCCCTGCTGGGCTACCAGTTAGCTCACATTATAGTGCATCTCAACCATGCGGTTAAGTTCCCCATCCTGTCTCCCTGTTTAAGGTTCCATTTTTGTATTCACTTTATTATTTATCTGTCTATATCATTATGTATTGTTTGTGCTGGTTTTTCTGTGTTTTTTTGCAGTGTGCACACTTAGATTTGCTTGTAAGGTGAGACATAAATCTGATGTATCTCAATAGTCCTATTAATAAATAAATTTCATTCTAATATTAGCAGTGAAAATTAAATGTCCTAATAAACGTCATATATAGCTCTATGATTTAATTCCGGTCATTGTAACGTAAACTGCTTTTGAAGGCACTATTATTTAGTTGGAACTCGCAACTTGCCTCATCTTCTTCTTTCTTCCCCCCCCCCCACCCCACCATAGATGCATTAGCCATCGGTTTAGATGAGCCAGTTTTAATCCATGTGAAGTTGATCTCTCTTTGTGATGAAACTGAACCTGACAGTGACCCGACATTTTTGTTTATTTTTTTAGCGGGAAGTAAGAATGTGTGGGGGGGAGGAATTTCACAACTTATTAACATATGGAACATCTCTCCGTGTAGGTGGCATGGAATCTGGAGTTCTGTTGTCAGATGTGTGGTGTTATATGTCGTTGCTGGATAATTGGAACCTGGTGTCCCGGATGACAGTCCCTCGATATAGACACAACAGCGTGGTGTATGATGGGAAACTCTACACGCTTGGAGGACTTGGGGTGGCGGGGAACCTGGATCACGTGGAAAGGTAAAGTTAAGTCTTCTTATTCTTGCTCCCTTGAGTTTATATTCAAATAACAAGATCGACTTTATTGATCCCAGTTGGAAATCACTGTGCATACAGCAGAAAGGTATGTAGTGTACAGATAAACATACATATACACTCTCAGACAAAAGGGTACCATTTTGTACCTTTGTTTGTCACTGGGGCTGTACCCTCAAGGGTCTGCCAATTGTACCCTTACCTGTAGCTAATTGTATCTTTTATGGTACAGAAATGGAGTATGAGGAATATTTTTGTACTATTGGGGGAGTAACATTAACATTGTTTGTACCTTGAGTCCATTTCTGTACCTTAAAAGCCGCAGTGACACACAAAGGTACAGACTGGTCCCCGTTTTTCTGAGTATAGTGCAAAACAAAGTGCAAAGACAATATACATGGTGCAAGCAAGTCGACAAAGTGCAACCATTATATATTAATGAGTTTCTGCTGTGACTGAAACCCTCATCTGGATAGATGATTGCTGTTATCGGCCCTGTTCTGTGTGCGGTATGTGTTGTTCTTCAGTACATTATGCCTGCTAATGTGATTATTTCTGATTGGTAGTGTGATTGCCTTTATTGAATGATTGGCCGTGCGACATTGTGAAAGCCATAATGGCTGATTAGTGAGCTTAGTTGCATGAGTCAGCAGCCTGCACAGATGTTTCTTGGTACCCTGGTACGTACTCCCCATGCAAGAAATGTTAGCAGTACAGGAATGGAATGTGGCTCCTACGAGGCTTATATTGAACATTTGACTGCATGCGCAAGGGTATAAAGCGTCTCTGAGACGATCACAGTTCAAACTTCATTTGAGAAGGGGTGGTGTTTGGAGAACCTCGATGACATGTGCTTAGTTGGTCTCCTTTGGTTTCGGTGTTTTTAAAAGACTACGGAGAATCAGATCAGCCTATCAGGGCCTACAGAGGACTGAAGCTGGAGTGTTGCGACTGGTCCGTCGCTTAGGTCAGAGAGGCGAACCCCTATGTTTCATTACTAAGAGCTTCTCTGTGTGACAACTGGGGCCAGAAAAGTTGGATGGCATCTCCTCTCAGCGGGAGGGCAACTGCAGAAATTGAAGCCAACACTCTTGCGACATAGAGTCGATTACCCACACACCTGGGGCAAAAGCTGTCCAAGGTACAGTGGGGATGGCCTGGAAGCATTAAGAGCCCCTCCCCCCGCCAACCCCAACCTGGAATTCTGTGCAGCCGCCGTTCCCTGACTCAATTTCAAAGGTCTCCGATATCATAAGTCTTACCTGGCCGCCTCGAGCCCGTGTCCAGAACAGACGAGGTTTCAAGCAGAGCTGAAAGCTTGACCGCCTCTGATCGTGTCCTTGTCGGGAGCCTCGTTTCCTGCCCCGGGGCCAAACATGACAGATGGCACCGCTGGGACCTCTAGGAGGGAAGCGCGGTCCATCGACGTGTAAGTTGGACCACATTAGGCACGGTTGGCACCTTGCTGTCTGGCAGGGAGATCCGCTTCACTGCCGGCCCATCCCTTTCAGAATCTGTAACAGGGTCGAGAATGCGGGTTGCGGCTCAAGGAGAGCGACTGAGCCAAGGTTTAGCATAAACGTCATGTGTGACCACCAGACTTGTACTCAGCACCGCCTCATTGTGTAGGTGATGGTCCTATGTTGCTTATTGCTTACATTTTATTGACCACGCTAACATGGTTTTGCCTTGTCTTCAGTGAGAAGGACTTAATCTCCCATGCTTGTTCCTTTTCTGACGGTCTGGGAGAACAGGCCTTTAACACTGAAAGTAATTAGGAGGATGTGATCAGTATGAAGTTTGTATGAAGGGAGATGGCATGAACAATCATTTTTCTGCTTGATTGTGGATTGAAACCATGAAGTAGTGCTGTAGCTGTTTGGTGGCTTTTTTTTGTGTTTTCACGTGTGCTTATTTTTGGAGAATCACCAACGCGGGCTTGACGAGTTGGACAGATATCTGACTTCATCCTTTTGAGAGAATCGGGAATTGTTGGTCTTGGCCAGGAAGTGACTGAGCGCATTCCGTGATATCCATCTTTCGCTCGGTTACAGATTTGTCACGCACAGGAATACTTGGAAAGCTTAGATGAATAGATGAGAGAGAGAGAGAGAGAGAGAGAGAGAACAATGTGGCAGAAATAAAAATATAAGCAGTGTTATGTCAGATAAAGGAGTATTTAACAGTCATGATTCAGTTTCTATGCATTTTTATAGTCATCTGGTTTTACACATGTGTAAAATTGTACTCACCAACAAAGCAAGATGTACTGTAAACAGAACTCTAATAATTAGGGCATGCATTAAAATGGACACATACATATATAAATAAGTAATTAAGTAATACACACAAAGCTGTGTGCCGTATGTGTCTTTTTAACAGCCATTTTTAAATGAACAAACAGTTCTGTAATATAGGAATTTATAATTGGAACAGCTGGTTGTACATAAATGCAGACAGGAAGGAAGTATAGAAAATTTACCCCAACCCTGACGCTCATATTGATGAAATGCCACAGATAGCGTTCTCTGTATTATACAAGGAGGTAAATGCAAACAATGCATGCTTAGGTATGACTCTTCGCAGTAGACATTGCAGCATTTTTTAAATGAAATATTTCTGCGATGATATAAGGGTATCAGTGTATATCAGTAGCCTGTTTTTGTTCTTTGCTTTGAGTTACGGTGAGTCAGGCTTTCCTTAAGGTTGACTGTGCCTAATGTTGCATATCGAGAGGTTTCTTTGCCAAGCCATGGCCTGCTTTCTTGCTCATCCTATTGACAGATCTCGCAGTTCTAGCCTCTTGCCCTAACTCCAATTTTGAGGTCCATTATCCATCTTCTCTGAAGTTTTCCCTTCCCCCAACATTTTCCACTTTCCAAATTAAGCTGTATATTAGTTTCTTAAAGCCAGATTTTTGGCAGGCTTAGTAATTTCAATGAATGAAAATAATTTCCAAAATCTGTTTGCACAGCAAATCATCGTTACCTTTATTACGAAAATTGCACGGTGATTAAAAGTTTGCTGTGTTGTTCTTTTATAGATTTGATTACCGTTTTGAAATGTTGCATGCATGCTGGCCATAATCAATCTTTGTTCCAATAACAATAATGAAATCCTACAAATCAGGTCACCTCTATTGATCATTAAGGCAATAATCAAATCGACCATTTCTCTAAATTATTCTTAGACTTTCTTTTCCAATAGATTTTTCCCATTATATAAACTGTTATTCTCATCATCGACAAATGTGGGATGAATCTCTTCTTCTCTTTACCTGGCATTCCATACACATATGAAAATGATCTTTGATGTCATTCCTTTCAGTCCATTTGCAAAGAAATCTCGTTCCCCTCCGTTTGCTGTGGATATTAATCTCTCGCTGTGCGCGGGTGCCACATCGGGCTAATCCAGTACTTCATGGGATTAGGGAAGTTTAAAAACTTGACTGCCTGCTGGGCTTTCATCTGGCTGATTCCTGTTCCTGTTCCTTAGGACACCTGGAGATTTAAAATTAGCTCTCCCTTATTGCATCTTAGACTTTCCTGAAGTGCCTGTCTCCTCTCGGTCTACCATTTTCACTTTGTTTTTTTATTTAAATTTTTTTGTAATGACATTGTGTTGGATTTCTTATTATGCTTAAAAACCAGCAGTCTTTGATCAATCTTTGATATCATTTGTAGAGATCCAAGAATTAGATTATTTTATTTTGTTGGTTACACTGCTGGATTGACGTCATTTATGACCACACATCAAGTGCAAACATCTTGTGGACAGAACCCTGTATTCTGCCTCTGTTGGGGGATGTGTTTTCCATAGAATGTGGCGGAACTACTTTAAAAAGTGGCAGTGAATGGGAAGCCATTGTGTTTGCTCATTCAGCTCTGCAGGAACTTTTGAAACTCAGCTTCCATGATTATCTTCAGCCAACATTCGCTCCCATTGTTTGTCCAATAACAGAGCAAACACAAACTGATTGCTCTGTCCCGGGGTCCAAAATTCTGTAGTTTCGAATTGGCTGCAGATAGGGAATTGTCAAGTCGGAAAGCAATTTACTCCTGCTTAACAAAATATTTCTTATCTGTTTGTTTATAATTCAACTTGTGTATTTAAAAACGTTTCAGCCTCAGGAAACAGTTATGAGAAGCTAATTAGAAAATCCATTAGCATGCTGGAACATTGTACATTATAATTAAAACTTGCAGCAGGTCAGAATGATCTTTTTTTGATTCATTGTATTGTTGCTGTTGTAAAAATCCGGTATAAAGTGTCATCGGTAATACCACAGATAGTCGTGTTCCTGAATCATAGTCAGTGAAACACAGCATTAATAAACCTTGGGCAATGGGAAGGCAGCTTTCATGGTGACAGTTCAGCCGGCCTTAACTATGCAAAGTCGCGACAGCACTGGCAGGGAATTGCCGCAACAAGCTCACAGCAGGTTACTGAGGTCTTAAATACCAGTTGTGTCATGGTACATTTCCCATGGGAAGTGCAGCGATACTTTGAATTTAACCAGCTGAGTGCTCCCCGCTCCGCTGTCAATGTTTCTATGTCGAACAGTATTTAAAGCTATACATGTGATGTTATCTGGTCTCTAAAACCAAATTTAAAAATGACAAAAATTAATGTTTCTCATTCTTCCAAAATATATTTGCGGCAGTTTGCGGAGGTGGAAAGTTCTGGTCCAGAAAGTACAAATCCAGACCAAGGTTTTGTTTCAACCAACCAGTTGACTACTTTGTGACTGTGACTTTATACTCAACTGTTGAGACACAACCTTGGTCTGGATTTCTGCTTTCTGGAGCTGAACTTTCCACCTCTGGCAATTTGTTAAGGGTTATTGGACCGACATTGAGTAAAGATTCCAAAATGGTGGAACGTAAGAATGGCTAGAATATCCTTTTTAAAGTTCAATGGGCACAGAAGAGAACCTCGGCATCCTGCAGCATCTCTGCTTCCAGATATTCTCATCCCATGTATAATCTATGCCCCTTTCCTCTGAAATCCATAAAGAGCCATAAAAAAAAATTATGTTCAGCCACTGGGTCGATTTATTTACGACCTGTTAGACGTCTAATGTCTGTAAATGAGATTGTGAGTTTCAGCATCGGTTTCATATTGTCAGTCTCAGCATGCCTTTTTAAGGCTAGCCTCATTGCCATCTGTACACGGGAGTCATGCTGGGAGATCAACATGTCTTGCTTCAGCCACGTGCAATGTGTTTTCACCACCGCCCCGCAGGTGCCTGCCGTTGGCTCACATGCACTACATGATCCAGCGCATTTGGCTGGTACCATCATTTTCAATGAGTTTGTGCCATTTCCTGATGTCCGCTAACGTTACTGTGATGGGTCAACAATTCAGAATGCATCTCTGATTACATTTTAGATGCATCTAGTTCTCAACCAAAAATTATAACTATAATTGTGAAAATGACCCCTAGTTTCAAATATAATTTTATATAGTTGTGCTATGAAATTGCTTTTTGAAAATGTAATGTGGCACAAGTATAAACCACATTAAATGTGAAGATAAGCTGAACAATAAATAGCACTTCACATGCACACAGCGTAGGTATACAGTACATATTGAACATATTCATGTTTGGCCTCAAAATTCAAATGAAGGCTAATAATGATGAGCAAGCAAAATGGTGATTAGTTTGTGGAGGTTTATGCAGGAATATATATGCATAGCAACTAAGCTACATGGAATTACAATGACATTAAGTGTAACAGTTTTGTAGCTAAACTGTTGTGTTAAAAGTGAGGTCAGTTAGTTAAGCATATAAGTTTTACTAACTAACACAATGGCTTCTGCGTGAGGGTTTGAACTGCAGAAAGTTGCAGGATACGTAACACTTTCTCAAAGGTAGATGTTCCACACAAATTCCAAAATCATGTAATTATTCGTATAGCAGGCAATTAATTTATAATAAATGTTAATATCATATTTCATTGCGCTGTCATGTCGCTATTCCAGCTGATTGGCTTGCTTCGATTTGACTCATAAAGGGACTTGTATGTCGCGGCAAAATTGGGGTTTTCAGTCGACATTAGCGAATCCGCCTCATTCTTATTCCCTGTCCAATTTACCGTCACTCAGCAGGCAGCCAAAGCAGCCACTCTCGCAGTCCCTATAGCCCTTCTGAATCTGGATTTAGAATCTGGGTCACACAGCCCTTAATCAAAGGCTCATCAGATATCATATTGCACAATCACTTCAGCTCCAACCTGCGGGTATCTCCTGTTGGATACGGTAAGGAAGATTCATCTTTAGTGCAATCGTGTTAATCCTCTAAACAATCCACTCAGAGATTAGGTTCGGGTGTGCTGTGAATCTCGTTTAACTATGATGAATGAAATACTCAGGGTGTGGCCCCCCCATTACCTGTTTTGTAATTCGAAAAGAGCATCCTGGTTTCATGAATATTTATATAAACATCGGGGGGTGGGGGGTTAAACTTTTTGATTAGTAAGCAAAGCTTGATTTTCATTCCAGGTATGACACCATCACGAACCAATGGGAGACTGTTTCTCCGTTGCCCAAACCGGTCTACTCTGCGGCGGCTACGGTGTGTGGGGGCCGGATCTACGTGTTCGGTGGGGTGAACGAAGCAGGTCGGTCAGCAGGCGTCCTACAGTCCTTCATACCTCAGACAAATACGTGGAGCTTCATAGAGTCACCGATGATCGGTAAGACCTGGGAATAAGATCTCAGACAGTTTGCCATTTCTTAAATGTAATGGCATTTTTCAGTTTGTTTAGCTGGTTTTTGGTATTGTTGAGAAATTTGTTTTATCACTTTACTCCCTGATAGCTCACACATTTTATACTGTATGCAATTTAAGCCAAAAGCTGCTCTTTTACTGGTGGCAATTACCGTTGCTTTAAAATGGGAAACATTTCAGGGGCCTTAGTTGAGGAATTGGCCTTTTGATCTTCTACCACTACTGGAGCCGCTGGCCTTAGTAAAATATTCATGTTTGGGAAGCGGATCACTTAAAAACTCCTGCTTTATAAAATCAGACATCAGCTTATGTTGAGCCCTCTCAGCGTAACTGGGTAATTAAGGCATTTGGAATTAGTCAGCTGACTTACCATTTCGAAACAGAATACAGAATTCATCATTTTAAATGTGTGTGTGTGTGTGTGTGTGTGTGTGTGTGTGTGTGTGTGTGTGTGTGTGTGTGTGTGTGGATTATGTTTTTATATTACATGGTGGTGACCAAATGTCTCCCACAATTTGATGAAAACCTTTCACATTGTGGGGTCCCCACAAAAATCTGTGACTGCAATCAAAAAACTAAAGGTGCCAAAAGTCTCAAATTTTGTTTGATTACTTACGGTTAAGGTTAGGACTGGGTAGGGGTTAAGGGCGTCATGTTGGGATAAGGTTTTGTCCATAGAAATGAATGGATGGTCCCCACAAAGATATGAATACAACCATGTGTGTGCGTGCGCGCGCGTGTGATGGCTACTGTATATGTACTGTAGGACAAAGGGGTATGGGTGTGGTAAACATCTACTCAGAATGTTTATACTTTTTTGCCCAAGTGTTTGTTTCATTTATTTGCACCTTTCCGCCTTCGTTTTACATTTGTAAAAAAAAATGCCATATATATATAGAGCACTGTACGAAAGTTTTAGGCCATGTTTAAAGCTATTTATTGGGATAGTAAGTTCATATTTGCTCAGAAAAATCTGAAGTATAAATAACATGCAGTGTAGTTTCACTTACCAGAATCACTGCACATCATACAGTGTACTTACACAAACCCTGATGGTATAGCCTACCACACACCTAGGCTATATGGTGTAGCATAAATAGCAATAAAAAGTACAGCATAGTAAATAATGAACCAGTAACATAGTTATCAATTATTATGCACTATACTTAACTACATGTGCTATACTTTTACATAACTGGCAGTACAGGTGGTGTGTTTATACCAGCATCACCACAAACACGAGGGTAATGCACAGTGCAACGACGTCACTAAGCGATAGGTATTTTACAGCTCTTTTATGATCTTATGGGACCAGCGTCGCATCTGCAGTCTGTCGATGAAATGTTGTTTTGCGGTACATAACTATATCTATAATCGGTTCGCTGATGAAAATAGCATTTTGCATTTGTTGATTTTTTTCCATTTTTTTTTTTTTTTTTTTTTGTAAACGAAAATCCTCTGGATATTTTTCGGGTAGTGAAAACAGGTACTAATGTAGGTCTTTTGTAAAAGCAAAGTGCCATAAAGTGAATGTTGATAAAGCGTGGGATACGTGCATGTGCAAATGAATAGTAATGCAATAAAAAAAATAACTGATACTTGTAACACATCTTGTTGGCTGGCTAGAAGAACACTGTTTCGGTTTCCAAACGTCTCCTCAGGGGTGCCCCAGCCATTCTGTATGTTCATTAATTAAATAACTTGACCAGATATTGATTAGACAAACATGGTATACTTGTGGTCCAGTCATCAAAATGCCTAGGTATATTAAACAGTTATTGTAAATACTGGTATAACTTGAGGAGAGGTGTTGAAATGGACAAGTTACCACACCTTTACAGACATATATTACACTAACATAAAGATAATTTAAACATAATTTTCTTTGGTGGCCTCATTCTTTTGTACAGTGCTGTGAATGATTCACTGTCTACAAGGGCAGTGTGACTCAGTAAGCATCTGGACCGCAGCTTCATTACATTTTGATTATTTTTAAAGCATTAGTGATTATGACAACATGGCCCTGTTTACCTATTATCCTCTGAGATTCTGTGTTTACCTCAGGTCCTCAAATTAGATAAGCACCATGGTGAGGATGATAAAGGCCTGCATGATAGGGGCTGGGAGGCAAGGTGGAGATGGAGCCTGTGAGGTGATATTGGCTGGGATGGAGAAGTTGGAGGTTCGGTGGAGTGGAATGCTTTTCTTTTAGGCGCCAGGAATGACCTCTCACTTGTGTTTTGAATGGATTCCTTGATGCTTCTCGATCAGTGATTGGAACGGAATTGAATCCGGATGGTGAGATTGATTTTCACACCCAACCATTCGCCATGGCAAAATGGCAAATTTGTGTATTTACATCTTTGACACCCCTGATATAAATGACTAAGCAGAAGATCTGTGTCGTCTACGTTTTACGTGTTTGTGCCGTATTCACTTCTCTCGTATCCTGTTGCTGTCGGCTTTTTTTCCTTGCGCTTTGTCATCACATGCGCTCGGTTGGGCGTCCCCAGTCACCCTCTTTTCCTTTCCTCCACGTTCGTATATTCAGTCGTATATGTTGCTTTCCTATAAACGAGCTGTCGTCACAGGCTAGGGGTGAAAGTAGCGCAGGATCAAGGGGATGCTGGTCTTTATAGCGAAGTATGAAAACAATTCGATGCACGCGTTACATGCCAGCGAGATGGCGTGAGTGATGAAAGCCGATTCCGCGGCACGACCTGCAAATAATTTGTTTCACAGTTTGCGGGCAACCCGCAGTAAACAAACCCCCTTTAATGTCCATTTGCACCAAATTCCGCCGGTTCTTCCTTTGTGCCTTGAACCGCAGGGCCACCTGAAGAAGCAGATAAATTCACTGCCATCTTCCTTATCAAAATGAATAAATGAATGATATCTAGATATTCAGCCACTCTTGGAAACTGTATTTGTTAGCCTTTTTAGTGAATCACTACATGCTGACAAACTACAAGATGATTGGTGTCTTTAAAATGGATCAGTTGAAGTAAAGTGTTTATTGGTCTTTTTGTTGATTCCTATCTGCAGCTGTGTGCACCTGCTCAGGTCGGCAGACTGACGCTCCACAATCTAAGTCAGGGTGGGGGGTCCGACTGCGTCCCGCGAAATGTATGCTGAGAACGTACCTGGAGACCTCATGTTTGTTCTTCATACAAGCTCCCTCAGACGAGGGGCCTCTTCCCGATACTGGTCCCAGTGCGGGTGCTGGAGAGAAGGGTACAATGCATCAAAGATCAGAAACGGAGGAGTTTCTGAAGTGTAGTCGCAGAGATTAAAGCCCGATGCCGGAAATTAGATCAAGCAAAAGATCCATGTTCTTCTCCCGGGGCAGGTTGGAAATGATATAGTAATTTTTTCATATTTGAACGATGGGGGAGCAGATTGATTATGATTTTATATACTTGATAAAGTTCTTGCTTAATAGATGGCTACTGTCTTGTACTAACACGCAATTAACTGTTGCTTGTGAGGATCATTTGAAATAAAACAATTAACTCTCCATTAGTACATTAACAAAAGATTGTTATGCATCATTGTTTTACACTAGATGTAGCTGAAATCATCATGAAATCTTTTTTTTTTTTTTTTATTTTTTTTAAATGTTTGCTTATTCGATTATCGTGAGTAACAGTGCAGACAGACTGAGACTTGGAGTTACCGGAAGGCCTTTTTTTTTGTCTTTTTTTTTTTTGTTTGTTCCTACAATAACAGCACTCTTTCTGCCGCTAGGCTCTGTGTCATGGTTTATTAGCTCATTACTGTACTTTGATGGGCAGGCATCTGTTCCTGAGTGTCCCATGCCTCATGCCCTGTCATGTCTAGGATAAGGCTCACTGTCATCCTGTATTGCAGCGTTTCTCAATCCGGTCCTTGGGGACCCACAGACAGACCACGTTTTTGCTGGGGCTCAGAGGGAGCAAAAATGCGGACTGGCTGTGGGTTCCCGAGGACCAGATTGGGAAACGCTACTGTATTGCATAAGCAGTGAGGAGATGCCCTTGTTTACCCATTGCACCATTCTGTAAGTTCTGTAAGGCTTCATTTGGAGGATGCGGATCTCCAGTCTTTTGCTCTTGTCTTCTCTGTTGGCCAAGTAACTAGGAAGCAACGTCTATCAAATATTCGCCAAAAAAATTTTGTGTACTGAGTGGTATGAGTCTGGGACTGTTGTAAAATTCACTTAAAAAAAAAAAAAATAGAAGCAATTCTAACTGTTTAGTTTTTGGCTAAGCTGTCGGCAGTTTAGCAATGCAGTAACATTGTCTGACAGAAACCCCAAATGAATCTAAACGAGCCACAAATGATTTGTTTGGCTCCGATGTTCTAACAACCAGGCTCTCAGTTTGAGAACTCTTGGACAGATTAGGTCTCTGGGCTTAGACCTAGATGTCTTAAAATCCCAGCCACACTCCTGTTGTCTGATATGAAATTGGGTTCTGGTCCAGGATCTGCCAACGTTCTTACTCTGTCCTCAGTGAGGTCCTGTACTGTGGAATTTGGGACTGTTCAACTATAACAATAGCAATATTTAAATCGCTTTTATTACAAAGTGTGAAATTAAGTGCAACTTTATTTCATAGTTTCTGCGGGAATGAAACAGTTGTACCTTGTATTTCCTTCTAGCTATATATACTTTTTTAAGAATAAATGCTGAAAATGAAATTGTTATCAGAGCAAGAAATGTCAGCAAATATGGAAACCAGAGGCGTAAAAAAATGTGACAGTGTGGTGTTATGTACAAGGTATTTTATGTGAAGTAGTATTAAGTTAAAATGTACTTCAAATTCGGTGTCTGACAAAGCACAGAGATGAAGAAGATGCAGTATTTATGGATACTATGAAGGACTACAGTGATTTTTTTATTTTTTTTTTTTGTCATAAATTATTGATGACCCCCACCCCCGTTTTGTGTAAATGTAGAAGAATCACTTGGGTGCTTAATGTCCTTGCTCTGAACCGCTCTTTCTCCCTGAGGAACATATAGATGTCTGAATGACCGATGGTGACTTCTGACTTTTAGTGTTTTTGTGTTTTTTCGCTCTTGCTCATAGCTTCGGGTGCAGCTCAGATGTGATGGAACCATGCTGTCAGGCAGGGATAATTGTATTTTAAGGAAAAGCGGGGTCCGTCAATAGAGTGCCCTGGACCAACATTGTAAGCTGCTCCTGAGAAGTGTGTAATACAAAGGGGGGTCCAAAACTCATTCTTAAATCCAGGACATACACTTTTTAAGACAGATTAGTAGTGGCAATATCACCTATAGGTATCTTTCATCCATCCATCCATCCATCCATCATTCACTTATCCAGTACTGGGTTATGTTGAGCCTGAAGTCTATCTCAAGACATACAGCGAATGTTCCTGTATGCACCAAATACCTTACCTGGCACAAATAATCAAATGCAAGAAACAACTGCATACAGTTATACAAATAATATTGCTTTTATACTAATAACATAATAGAAATAAATTGTGACACCGGCAGTAATTTATTATTATTTTTAATCCAATCCCCTGTGTGTACCTGATTACTCAGGCAAGGGATAAAACATTGCATCAAAACACTATTTAAATCTTAATTGCATAATTTTATTTCCCACCCTGTAGATGGGATGGGATATTTTTGTAGATGAAGAATTATGCCTACACAAGATGCAGTAATGTCTTATTTAAACAAAATTAAAGCCAGTCCACAATGTGATGATTTTTATGCCTTACACGTGAATTTTAACTATCCCGATCCAATTGAAAATCAGATATCTGTAAATGTTACCCCCCCAATCCCCCCCCACTAAGGGTAAACACCATAGAGCTGCATTAAATTCACTTCGTCCTGTGTTTTTCTTTTTTTCTTTCCTTTTTTTCCTTTAAATCTTAAAACTTTATATTTTAAACTGTCAGTTGCTTAGTTCTTATCGGTTTGAATAATCAAGTAGCTTTATGTCATTCAAGATTACTGTTCACTGAGCAAATATCCCGGCATTCAAAAATTTTCCCTAGAAGAACTGTTTGCACTTATCTTTTGTAACATGTGTTTTGGACTGTGGCATAATCACTTTAATGACAAATTCCTCTGCAGAAAAAGAGCACGTCTCTAAGTCCTCCGTGGAAAAAGTCGACATTCCGCCGAAACCTCTTTCTCCATGTCTGCTTTGAACAGATAACAAGTTTGCCCCCGCTGTCACGCTGAACGGCTTCATCTTCATTCTGGGCGGAGCCTATGCAAGAGCAACCACGATCTATGACCCAGAAAAGGGCAACATCAAAGCAGGGCCCAGTATGAACCATTCAAGGCAGTTCTGCAGGTAAGGGGCTATTTTCCGAGTGATCAGTTACGGCTGTTAGCTGCAGAAGATGCCGGCTTTGCAGGTATGCGATTTGACAACTATGGCACCGCAGGAAGTTTTTCCTCCATTATACTGTAGGAGGCGCCAGACTACGTTTTCAATCCTCACTCTCACTGTGGGTGTCAGTGTCAAATATGGCAGGTGTTCTCGTTTGCCGTAGCTTTGATCCGAGGTTATAAAAACATGACTCGCTAAAGTGGAATTTCACAAGTGCTAAGTGCTAAGAATCAACATACGTCTGTCCTTCACCCCACAGTCTGCCCAAGATCCTGTTTAAGCTCTTCAAAATATCACACATTTTGGGCATTTTTTTTTTTTTTACCTTGACTTTTCTCCTGATATGGCTCTAGTGTGGAATAAGAAATATAGACTGTGCGGTCTTAACAAAACTAAGAAATATCCTGGTACTTAACTAATGAAACCCATTGCATACATACATTTGAAAAAGATACATAATTTATCTATAGGCTAATCATGACTGTATATAAAAATAATTGCATTGCATATGGTATATTAAAAGATTGACAATTTTTTATCAATCATATTCCGGAATCTGTAGATTTTCTGAGATCTATATTGAACAGGAATACATTGTCCCAGACTGATAAAAACACAATCTAAAAGTGTCAGCTGCCTGTACTGTATAACTTATTGTTCTTTAATTTTCAGCTATGAAAGTTAGATTCAACATTCAGTTTTGCAATGGGAATGAGTTTCTTCCAGAGTTTTCTATAGACTGATACAGATATAATACAGATATCTGACATACATAATTGATTTCTGCACTTATTCAGGAACTTTAAGCAACTTCCTTTTTTAAACAAAGACTTTTTACAGCTAATAGCTTCTGAAACCAAGACAAAAACTATATCATATGTCTACAGTCTGAGTCTATGAGCTCATAAGTAAAGGTACATTTCCTTCAATTATACATTAGCCACTACCTCCCATTCTGAAGGACAGTACCAGAAAAGCACAGCTGTGAAGCTAATTATTTCATTCTCTCAAGTCCTTACTGATTGGCTGCTGCTGGGATGGAGGTGTCACATTGCATTAACTGTCATTGGCAGATTCAGGTCCTAAGGCATCCCGCTGATCTTTTCATTCTAGCACTGACAAGAATTCTAACTCTGCTATTCTTGAATATCTGATGTTTGTTTTGGAATGGCAAGAACTCCCCAAAGCGCACATTTCTTATGAAAGTAATTCCCATTCGGTCCCCAGTTAATACTTGAAGTTTGAGAACACCAGCTTCCTCTTTTTTTTTTTTTTTTTTTTCCTTTTGCTTTGGATCAAGTGAGTTTATGATCTGAACCAAATAACGACGCCAGAGGCATACTGAGGTTCAGATGACGGCACTCTGAAGATGGCTCTGAAAGCAGCTCACGTCGCGCCAGGCCCTAGGATTGCCAGTCCTTCTCTTCACGAGGAGAGAACTTGACGACTTCTCCTTAGAAGCTGATACAAACCGCTCCTGAATAGATGAGGCAGCTTTAGCGTAGTTATCTGTGCACATTAAAGAAGAGGCCAAGTCAGTTTTTTATTATTATCATTATCAACAACATACCCTTATACGACGTTCCACACAATGACACTAACAATGGCCGGCTTTTTGTCAGGTGCCTTACCTTGTTATAGTCCTGTTATGCCTCTTCAACGTTAAATCTGAATGCTGCAGAAATACGACCAATCAGGAGCTTACGCATCAGGGCGAGTGTCCGTTTTCGCTAATGAGATCAGTTCTCAGCAGGCCATGGTGTTCCATCTTGTTTCGGAGGCTATCCCAACCGTGCGGGGTTGCGTTTATCATGTATTTACCATCTATCTCTTGTGTCGTTTTGGCGACTGTTGAGAAGTCCTCCTAATCACCCTCCAGGGTTTGTCTTTGCATGGCAACGGTGTGTCGATCCCTCTGACAGCTCCGTCGACAAGGTCCCCTCAACGCGTCTACTTCATTTGGCATGTTTATCTCCAGCCAAGGCTACGTGCCAGTCCTTCAGTCCAGTGATTAGTCCTCGCTTGCTTAGCCTATGGACACGTGGTAGATGCGCCGCCCTTGATAATCCACCCTGGGCAGTGCTCCCTCCATTCATAATAAGCTTGTAGAAGAGTTGGCGCTATTTATCTTTTCATTTATTATGTGGCATCCAATTCGGTGTGCGTTCCAGACTCAGATCCCTCGTGGAATAATAACTAATACAAAAAATATGTATTGCTGTGATTTAAATCAATGTTAGATTACAGTGCTGCAACACTGGTTTTGATTCGATTTTGTAAACACAGACCTTGTTTGTTTGTTTGGTCTTATGTAATGGTCTGTAAGCGAATCTCGTCTATTTTTTTTCTCGTCTTCAATAAGCCAAAGTATTTTTGGTGCTTAAAAAAATCCATATGAAGGAACTCATTCATCTTTTTTGAGAGCACACTACTGACAGCGGATACTTCCTTAGCTCTAAAATTCACACGTCAGTGTGTGAACTGAAATAAACTTTCAGATACATGCACACCAGAGAACTGCCATACAGACAGTCTAAAATGTTCATGATTTTATCTCCGTTGCACCACCTCACATCACATTTTGGTGTTGCGCCATTTCCTGTAGCGCTGTCGTCCTCGATGGGAAGATTCACGCCACGGGCGGCATCGTGAGCAGCGAGGGCCCGGCGCTGGGGAATATGGAGGCCTTCGACCCCTGCACCAACTCGTGGACACTCCTGCAGAACATGCCATGCCCACTCTTCCGGCACGGCTGCGTTGTCATCAAGAAGTACATCCAGAGTGGCTGATGGGGCCGGAGTCGACTCTCTCAGGACCGTCTCGGGATGCCTCCGGTGGAACTTGTCCTCCCTCATCCCTGACTCCCCCCCCCCCCCCTCCCCATCTACATGGATGCGTGGGAGCTAATCTTCGCCATTAGGCCAATCCAGGGCCCAGTGCCTTGAGCTATGTAACATAGTGTAACTTAACCTGCCCAGAGGCGGGGAGACTGGATGTTTGAAAGTGGCGCTATATTCAATTCAACTCTGTCAGTTTGATGGAAAGACAGGGGGGGGGGGGGGGGGGGGGGGGGGGGGGGGGGGGGGGGGGGGGGGGGGGGGGGGGGGGGGGGGGGGGGGG
>JAODKC010000028.1:19445982-19461288 GCA_026777985.1 Mormyrops attenuatus
TAAATAAAAAAACGTACTTAATAAATAAAAACTCGCCTCGCCCCTACCGACTTTACAAAGGAATTCCCCCTTCCCCCCCCCCCCCCATATACCAATCAGATCTGCGGACAAGCTTGGCAAGAATGCATGGCACATTTTGGAAGCCATTATGCAGTCCTGCAAAATAATGTTATTACACGGAGAAGCATGTGTTCTTTAAAAGGAGGCCATGTTATACCAACATAATGCAATAATCATCCCGACTGTAATGATAGAAAACAGATGAAACACCATTGTAAATTATTATACATTATCTGCTGAATTATCTGCATGTAGATGTCGCAGATGTGCAGGAAATTACTGAGTCATAACTTACAGAGTCTTTGTTGCGAAACAGCTAGTGCCCTACATTTCAATAAAGGAAAATACAAAAAATGTACAGTTAAATAATGTTTCTTAAAAAGTAGGACTACACCGTGCTTTGGCCGGTCTTAACCAGTGTGATAAATTAGTGTCACTGCAACTATGAAAAACCTTAGGAACATTCAAGAAATGATAGCAGTTTTGATAAACTAATAGAACAAGTCCTCTTTAATCTTATAATGGAAGATTATACTAAAACATTCAAAAAACATTGACGGGATGTTTTATTGTAATACTTACCCAGAGTGAATGCAGGATTTATTGTTCTAACAAAACCTTTGAGTTCATTTTAAAAGATATAAACGTTCAAACTTTCTCCAAATGACCTATCCTTATTATATATTATATTATATATTATATTTTTGTGGTTCAGTTTCAGAAATTCCTCCTCTTTTTTCTAGTTTCCTGTTTCTGACACGCATATATAGAAAAATAACACCGTATTTGCCGCGGATGTGACAGTACAGGTATGTCATTTAACTAGTAGATGTTCATGTCTGATGCAGGCAGTTTGTTTAAAATTTAAAATAATAAAAAAAATTTAATTTACAGAAGGAGAAACTGCGCAATATATTATCTTTACGAGCCAATTATCTTGGAGCCTGCAAGTGTAGGATGAAGTCTACAACCAGTTAATATGAATCTAAAATCAAAAATGAGCTCTTTCCAGATGTCACTGTATATTTTTTTTAAAAAAATGTATATTACTGAAAAGTTGTAAAACCCATTTTTTTTTCTATCCGCTGCATGTGAGTTTGGTCCATATGTCTTACTTAATTGTTATTCACTGATGAGCCAAAACATTATGAGCACCCCCATGTGAAGCAAATGATGTTGACTGCCTCTTAAAAACGGTGCATGTCAAGGTCTGGAATGTATTAGATGGCAAGTTAACGTTTGGTACTCATTTGGTACTCATACTGTACTTGACATGGGCAGGAATAAAGATCTGAGTGACCTGGACAAGGGCCAAGTCATTATGGCCAGACGACTGGGTCAGAGCATCTCTGAACTGGCAAGGCTTGTGGGGCGCTCACGGTCAACCGTGGTGAGTACCTACTGAGAGTATTCCCAGGATGGAATAACCATGAACTGCCGACAGGGTGTTGGACAAACAATATGCTTCACATGGGGGTGTTCATGATGGTTTGGCTCATGTATGTATATTTCAGTATATCTAGTATTAAAAAGTGCATGTGTACATGCTGATCTATCACAGAATATTAAATACTCTTGATTTTGAGTACTTGGGCAAATAAGTGGATAGCAGAACACACATGAATATGTTTCCTAAGTGTTATAAGACATATTGATCTATATATTGGTTTATGCTTTAATACTTGAAGTTCATTTCTATCATAAATATGAATAGTGAAGCTGATGATTGAAATGTTTGAAATTATTTTGAAAACAAATATTTTAAATTAAAAAAAATGAAAAATATGTAATTTTCATTTTTAAAGAAATAGATGGAAAATGTTCAAAATCAGTTATCAAGTGTTAACAGTTGTCAGGTCTGTTACGACAAGATTGACTGGGTATAAATAAACCTGTTTGGTAGAAGACATTTGTGTAGTAATCCATAATATGGCACTAACAGTGCAACATAGCACTGCAATACACCAGATCACAGTGAGTGAAAATTGTCAAGTGAATTCCTAGTGGAAACCTATGGTAGAAGCTATTACCATATTGGTCTGATTGACCAACTCTTCCTGGTGGTAAATCTTTTGGGTCTACGTTATACAAAAAATAGATATCTCTAATATCTTCAAAAAAAATCCAGTTCAATCTGCTGTGACAAAAACAGGAGATAATGACTATAAAAGGAAAAATTACGCTATATTTTAAAAAATTACGTTTAGCCTGGCAATGTGCCTGATGCAAAATATCAGCATCAGAAATTAGACAAATTATGTGCTATTAGGCTTGTTTTCAGTGGCAGACATCAAAGAATGTGGTAACGTTTGATTCTGGTGGGGTATTTCTTTTAAAGTTGGGGTTTAAAAGCCGACTACAGGCACCACATATTTAAAATGCAAAACTTTCCAACTGCTGTGTGTCTTTACTCTGTTTGAGCGCTAGAATCTATATTTGGCAGCAGTCACAATAAACCCAATTTACAGCTATACTGATGTGGGACTGCAGGCCTGCCTTTTTTTTTTTTTTAGTTCGATGCCAGGACTCATTTTATTAATTGCATTAATTAATGCAGATCTATGCAGTTTATTATGCTGCTGACTCGTAATAAAGCTTATAATCAAAGACAAACATAAAACCAAAATAAATAAATAAATCTATGAATAACTTTTTAAAAAATTACTGTGCATGTCAAATTTCAGTCTTCACATGTGGGTGAACTTGTCTGTTTTGGGGAATCGTCTGTCAGGGCCGTAAGTGCCTGCTTCTCCTGGTTACCATGGAGTATAAATACAGCAGTCTGTCATGGAAGGCAGGGGATTACTGAATGGCAACAGAGATTCCCAGTACAGCCGGTGAGGTGTGTGCGCCATCTGACCAAAAATAAATTTCTGGCATACCCTGTGGCTCTCAACAGCCTGGATTGCTCTAACCTGCAGCCTGGAAATTAATTTTCTTTGTTTAGATCATTTATGGGAAAAAAAAAGATATTTTAGTAGGGAACCTAATTGCACACAATTTGTAAGTCGAGGCATGTCCATATTATTAATGCATTTATTAAGAATTAATTTAAATCAATGGAAGTGATGAGCATTCGACATAGCAACTCGTCAACCATAGGTACTAATTAAATTGCGTTAATAAAACATGATTGACTTGCAAAGCTGCAAATTAGCAGTCTGATTAGATGCATAATTACCTGGCCAGTAGGGAGAAAAAAAAGGACAAAGTCTTGATTACGTCTGTACAGGTTGAGTGCACTTCACATCAAAATGTTTATAAACTGCACGTCTGTCTTCCAACAGTTTATCCAGTGCGGGGTCACAAGGCATGTCTTTCATCCATGGGAGAAAGCCACAGCATCTGGAGGAAACCCACTTTAAGAGGAGGCGAACATCTAAATTCCACACACGGAAAGCAGGGTTCAAACCTCTAACCCTGAAGCACTGACGAAATTGTGCTACCCTCTATACTAATGTGCCTTGCCAAATATGTGCAATATCCCAGAAATGAACTGTGCCTCATTCGTTATATGAAATATCAAACAAGACAGATATGAGAAAAAATATTTTATTGCTGAGGGATTTCCTAGAAGGTAAGCCATTTCCTTTAATTTAGTAAAGTATGGTAACTGTGATATGACTGCTGGCATTTATGTTTAGCTAACGAAGTATTCCCTAAAAAGAGAACCATGTTAACTAGCTAGCTAAGTACCTCATCTTTTATCGTCAATTATTTTGTCGTAGTGCGATTTATAGACCATTTAGCTACTAAACTAAGATTTCAGTGCTATTTTACTAACTGGGGGCACTTTATCTGAATTGTCCGAAGACCGTTTCCCTTTTATATGCTCTGAAGTGATGAATCCTGCATTTTTGTAACTTAAGGAAATGCACAATGGGTATACTGGTACCACCCAGCCATTATTATCTCGTGTTTTCCTCACATGTTCAGTACCGTTTTTTCCTGTTGAGCTGTATGTTGTACAAACAGTTTTTATGATAACAGCCCTCACGATCAAGGACTATGTCAGCTCATAAGCTATATTTAGAGATGATCTAAAAGATTACATTAGATAAGTTCAATATGTCCTACAGGAGAAACGAGTCTTCATTTTCATGTTTTTCAAACCTACTTTTCTAATATTTTGACATCTACCAAGGCCAATTCTAATGTATCCCAAAATGTCTGGTACTTACAGGAATTCTCCAGCCCTATTGGTTGAGCCTCCGACCAGTTGAGAAATGAGAGACAGGTCTTATTATAGATTATTAAAAGAAGGCCAAAAAGCTGAGTATTCAATGCTCTGAAAAGACCGAGGGGGCAGAGATGCAAAGGAATATACTGAAGGAATATGCCAAAGAAAAGATGCCCAGATAACGACAATACAGGCAAGAAGCACAAAATCAAAAACAATCTTTTTATAAAGGCAGGGACCAGGACTCTTGAAGGAGATCTACTGACCTCAGCTTTTTACACCAGGAGCATCCCTCTGTGGCTTAATTAGTGTGTGCAGCCTCCTGTCCATGGTGGCATAAAGTCGAAGTTCAGAGGTTGCCCTCTTGTGGCCGGGCAGACCTATAACTACTTGTGTTTAGCACTAAATCTAATTAAGAGGATTTCTACTGAATGCATCAATAATCCTGTGATATGGAAATTTTCAGATCTGGTCCTGATGGTGTGCTGGTTTTTCTCTCTTTAAACGGCTAAAATCTTCAGTACTGAGAGAAAAGGCTAAATTGACAGCTATAGTAATAGCTTAGTTGAGTACTGAAGTGCTCAATACTTATGGAAACTGACGGAAACTATCCTTAACCTTTCACGTGTCTCTGCTACCTGATAACTTTGTGGACTATTAAGCTGTTTCTGCTGCATTATTTTATCTATCACCCACTTGCATCCTATTCTCTTCTTTTCTAAGCCAGTTTTCCTTTTTGACTCGTGTCTTGGACACCCCCACGTCTACTGAATCCTTACCCATATTTTTCGAGTAAGCAAAGTTGCACCTTCCTTCAAAAGTATACTCTGGATCGTCACAATTTTTAAAACTGAAAAAGTGTTTATTTTCCATCCTTTCTCTCTAAAATACAAAGATAATGTGAGCTTAATGAATCAATGTTACTTCTTTTTTTCCACAGTGAAGTGTAGGATGTACACCAATCAGATATCAAAGCTAGACAACCTACTAAAATAGTCATCCCTTATGAAATTTTCATTTTGATAGAATGACATCCTTTTGCTTTTCTAACCCTTTCCTGTGGCATCTGTTGACTAAATACCACAGGTGCTGTTCTGTTCTGCTTTAACACGTTTTTCTCAGGCAAGTCCTACCAGGTGATCTGGCAAGGTTTTTTGATCATACCTAGAAGGTTCCCACTGAGATCCACTTCTGTTTTCTCTCACATTCCTTTCTTCCTCTCTTCATGGCCACTGTCATACCAATGACTCAACACTCTCTTCCGTTCCATGGGCACACAGGCCTCATCTTTCACGACTTCTTATCGCATAAATCTCCGCCTGATTGACTGATCCGTATTTGAAGCATAATCTTTCCAAAATTTCAGCCTGAGATTCAACCTAGAAATACAACTGTGCTGTAGAATAGCGCACTGGTGTGTGGCTGTGCAATGACAATAAAGGCATTCATTCATCATCTGAACCTTAATGTTAGCCCTCAGAATCTTCCTGTACAATAAGCACGGAATCTACTCTTACTACACTATCTACAGCTGCTTGTTCATTCTACAATAATTTTTGATTTGATTGATTAACGTAGCTTATAGTTGGGCGACCATACTCCATCCCATTTACAATGCTAGAACATTCCTTGTCTTTTTACCTTGTAAACTGTTTAAAACCCCAGCCAGTCTCTCTCCACCAGATTCTGATAACAGTTTCGATTAAGTTCAAAACCTTGGTGCGAACATGCGAGGTTGTCAGGGGAACAGAACTGTCTTACATTCTACACTTGATTAAACCCAGTGCCCCCATCAAGGATGCCTGATTCTCCTCCGTCCAAAAGGCAGGAAATCTCTTTTTAGCCTTGGCCTCTCAGACAGGAATTAACTTTCCCTTTTGTTCAGGACTGTTGAGTCTCAAAAGAAACAGATTTTTAGCCATAAATATTATTATGCAGTTTAACAATGACGCATGGCATGGTCCATAATACTCTACCTGAATGGAAAATTTCACTTGTAAGACTCTAAACCAAATGTCTGAGGCATTAAAACATAAAATATTCAGGAATATTGTCTTCCTGATACTTTTGAGGATTTATGTGCTTAGAATTTTATACTTTCACACTTTTTCATGACTGCAGAAAAGGTCAACGCCAGCTAAAACAAAATTCTCCACTTTCTTTTTTTTCTCACTCCGACCGTATTTAAAGGTCCATTAAAACACGATGAGCTAAAATCTTGTGGTGCAGGTTAAGAAAGGAGGACCAGAGGACCTTTAAACCCCGTAGCTCTGGATGTGCTGAGAAACCTGACCTTCATTGTGCATTAAAAAAAAGTCCATGGGCCCTATAACCTGTATGGAGACAGACCTACTGGCCTCACCTCCCTCTGCCTGCCGCTCACATACATTTACTGCCCCAAAGCCACAGGGAAAAATGTCTGATTGTCTCTTTAGCACACACTGTTGTTCACTCAGTGACCGCAACTGGCAGGTGGGGGAATTGCCACCCACAGTAACACTCTTAGCCCATCCATCACAGGAACTCTGCTGGTGGTCTCTGCGAGGGCCATGAAAGTAACATTTCAATAGACTGATAGCAATATAGTCAAAACTCAGCCATAATATCCAGTTTGCTTGGTTTTAAACGGCTTAGCATATGTGCGTCTTCCTAATATGAATCATGAGGAAGGGTAGATTCTGATCTGTTTGATGTTTCGATATTCCGGAACTTATCCATCCTCCGTAACGCAAATGTTTTCGATTGCATTCAAAATGCTACGGTTTATTGACATAGAGAGAGATGGGAATCAATGCTCTTTATTAAGAATTCTGTTGAAATTAGCAAGTAATTGTGTTCAAATGTAGTAAGCGGATGAATACTTGCGGATTTGAGAAAAGGGGTATCCCACGAAGCGACTGGGATTGGTGCCGGAACAGCTTCCGACACACTAGGCGCTAAGCCTTTGGCAGATGCGCAGTAGATGAGAAGCAGTGTGTATCGCCTCAGTATCCTTTCACTCGGTAATATCATTGCTTTCTTCATTGGCTTGGGAAGGAATTAACTGAAAGCACAGGAAGCACTACACAGCTGAGTTTATAAATGTGACGATATCCTGTGGCTGATTAAGTAAATGCCTCTTCCTTGTGGGGACTGGAGTTGTTAATTCTGCTCTTAAAAGCTGTTGGGTGTTGTTTTTGCTTTAGAATTTTTTATTTTTTTTTGGATGCACTTTTACTCTTCACATTCCAGAACTCCGGCATGTAGAACGAGTGCTTTCCCGGCTCAAGAGTATAGAAGAGCTGGACCACTGCTGGGCTAATGGAAACGGCGAATCAGCGAACTCTCACCAGTACACACACAATTATCTTCAGTCGACTTCCAAGTGGAGCAATTTTAGACCCCCTCCGTAAGGTGAAACCAGTACCTTATGTCTTTTTACTTTTTCTTTGACTGGCAGTTCAGACTTTTAAATGAAGAAGTTTCTTTTGCGATGGGGAAAAAAAAATATATATACACACTGTATATATAGATATAGATATAGATAGATAGATTAGATAATACACACACACACACTATTAGTCTAAAGTTTTTGGTCATGACAGGTTTTTACCACTTAATTTATTTCATAAACTGCAGATTTTTTATTCTTGTTCACCATTGGAAACTTGAGTGAACAACTACAAAAGAAAATATACGTCAAATAAAACACTTAATGACATGGCAAGGGTATGTAACAGTGTGTGCCTGACATCCTATTAACTGGCCATGTGGTGATGGCGTAGGCAGATTCCAGGCTGTTCTTTTCATCGCACAAATCAGCAGCCTTAATGTCCGTCGTGGAAAGAATACCTCGAATTTTCTCTGCTGTTATAACTGCTAGAGGACGGTTACTAGGATGAATCAAAGATATGACATTTTCTTGCTAATAATGGAAGTCAAATGGTGAAAATACTGTAAATTTATTTGTTAAAGAATACTGAGCGCATTTTAGTAAATGTTAAGTTAGTAACGTGCAAATGTAGAAAATCTCAGTATGTGCAAATACTTTTGACTGGTAGTGTGTGTTCTCACGCACATATATGTATTTGTGTGTGTGTGTGTGTGTGTATAGGTATGTATGCTAAGACATTGTGATCATTTTTCACTACAAGTCCACTATGTAGACTATTTCATAAAAATGGTGTCTGGGATCTATAACGTATAAGGTCAGTCAGACAGCGCATGGTGACCCTTGTCCGCTGCCAAAAGCTTCTTCAATGGGCACAGTGTCCGAGTGTCAGAGCTGCACCTTGAAGCCGTGGAAGAAGGTGGCCTGGTCTGATGAGTCATGTTTTCTGTTGCATCATGTGGATGGCCAGGTACGTGTCAAGTGTCCATAGGAGGAGGGTCAGGGGCTGCGCAGCCCTAAATGCGACAGGGCCCTGTGTACTGTGACGCATTACTGTGCCACAATAGGCCTTCTTTAACTTCATGACGGACAGGATTGTGTGTGTGTGTGTGTGTGTGTGGGGGGTTATGTTTATATTACACTGTGGGGACCAAATGACCTTGTGGGGACATTTTTTTAGTCCCCAGAAGGAGGAATTCAATTCTATAAAACTTTGTGACTGCAATCAAAAAACTATAAAAATGACAAACGTCTTGTATTTAGTTTGGTTACTTATGGTTAAGGTTAGGGCTGGGTGGGGGTTAAGGTCATCATAGTGGGGATTAGGGTTATGCCCATAGACAAGAGTGGGGAGCCCCGCAAAGACATAGATCTAAATCTGTGTGTGTGTGATTTTTACTGATAGTTTACATTTTGCTGACTAACTGCTGGGATATGCAAATTTCCAGACAAACAGACAAAACATCTCACAGAATACTTCAGTGCAGTTCCAGCTGAATTGTATCCATGATGGATCTGACGTTCAAAGTACCATTTTCCAAAAATGCCCTCAGGAGGCTTTTTAAATATCAGTTATTTTGTTCTTTGCAACAGAATAATCGGATTCTCATCCAAGTAAAATTGAACAATGAATCCTGACCTTTAAATCCAATTACTTTTTTTTTGCTTGGGTTAAAACATTTCATAAGCCCTACACAGTATAACACTACTCCTTTAGAAGAACAATTAAAAAAGAAAGCATAAAGCATCAAACTAAACAATTGTCACCAGATTAACCTGTTAAATATTGCTCTGTCGGACTTGCTGTCTGTTTACGGTACATTTGACAACCGACTGATATTAAGCTGAGGTGTTTAGTAATGTCTGAGAGGGTACGGCTTTGGATGAGGGCCTGTGATCCAGGTCCACAGGTGGCGAAGGCATTCTCTGCCAGCTGCTTCTGCAGCTTCTGTGATCCCTACCCACCGACCAGGGCTGTAAAGCCAAGGTTTTAGCCCCTCAGGAGCCCGACCATGCTGGCAAACATAAAAGGCTAAGCTATGCGTGAGCCCACAATGCCTCTGTATGCACAAAACCACACTCTCGTTTTCTCACACAGCATCCGCAAGATGCCGTCTGTGCTTTCCGGTAATACATTCACACCCTTTGTCCAAACCTGATATCTGATAAACTGATGTCATCCAGAGAGGAAATGGATCCAAAATCAGTGTTTCCACCCAAATCTTTTTCTTTTTGGGAAATTAAGATTACATCTTGTTTCCAATGGAGCTGATACTGAAAGATTTCTGATACCCGAGCCTTGCTGATTCAAGTAAAATTTTTCATTCTTACTCAGTAATTGCCTTTCCCATCATGCTTTGCAATGAATACAATCTCTTTAACCAGAGAAGTCTTACTATCGAACATTGCAGAGTAAAGAATTATTACTGCTTAATTTTCCCCCCTTTTCCCCCTGGCTTTAAGATTCATCTTGGGTCCGCTTCTGCTTTTATGACAGTGGAGCAATATTTTAGCTTATAAACTAGACATCTAGACAAATAAAATAATCATTCACAGCTTACAAAATCGCATTTAACTCTCTTCAGTATCTCTGATTCAAAGAGTTTGCATAGTTTTCCCCAAAAAGATGCCTCAACTGCAAGATCATCACTTAAATTGTCACATAGATATCTCACTGCCTATGCAATAAGCTATTTTGGATTCAATTTTTCCATTTTATAAAACCTGTGAATCCTAGAAAGGCCACTGCTGTCCAAGGGGCTCGAGGTGCATCCATGAATTATAGACAATATTATCTCGAAAGGTTCGACACCTGAAATAAAAAGCAAAAGTGCAGGTATTCTGCTGCATCGGGCCCTTCTAGCCCAGGTTGCTGTGATTTTCTCCAGGCTTTCCTCCACATGTTGATCTAGCCAGGCCCCCGCAGGTAATCCACCGTCTTCTGTGCGGCCTCCAGTTTCCATAGGTGAATCACCCAGCCTCCCCAGGCTTCAGGTCACTTTCCAGGTCATCTTTACAGTTGTCCGTATGGTACCTGATCATCCTGCAGTACCTTTAGGTTGTTTTTCCCTTTGCAGGTATCTATGGGAGCTTCAGGCAGTCAACAAAATTTCCAACTACTTTGATGAACGGGAATTCCACTGATTACCACTTCCCTCCAGTGTACATTGTCACCCGCGATTAATATGCAGGACAAATGGTTATTTAATTTACCTGGAATTGACCCAAATTTATGTAACATGAATGTAAATTCGTTCTGGATAAGTGGTATTAAAACTACACGTCTAATCATCTAGCAGTTGAATCATTCATTTTCAGAAATTGCATTTCTTTAAAGGGCTGTGGTGATTTATTCCACTCACTCCAGAAATCTATCACATCAGTGAAACTGGATTCACTCTGATTATAGAGCTGTCATTTGTTCTTGTCAACTATCGCTGTTGGTCTCTTTTCTGGCCTATTAGTTTTCTTTCAGTTTTTTTTTTTTTTCTGCTTTTTCTACATATCGTTCTTTCCTAGGTTCAGTAGCAGGATGCTGTCATGTTCACAATATCTGAAGTTCTACATTCGGTAGATGGAAATTATGTCACTGCCAGAATTAAAAAGGTTTTTTTTTTTTTTTTAAATCTTTTTTTTATCTTTGTTCTGCATAAATTGTTGTTAACTACAATGGATTGAAGAGACTCGGCACCTCAACGGCCAAAAGTCCAACGCAACCTTCCCCATGAAACGGACTCTGCACCCCTTGGGGTCCAATCATAGCGGTTTTTGCTGTACTGCCTTTGAGTTTCAGCTTGAGTTTTTGATTGACTGGATGCCCTACCTCCCCATTACACAAAAAGAGATAACAGGCAGCATGGCAGCGAGAGAGAAAAGATCTGCAATGCGTGCTGCTAAAAATACAAAATCAACTTTCAGGCTTAAACCGTTACTTTCTTTCAGCATTTTTGTTTGATTCCTGATTTTAATTTCAGGAATCAGTCAGTCATGCGCCCATATATATTTCCTGGCAGTTTTCATCCAAGTATGACAGAACACATCTGGATAGGAACATGTCTGAACAAGAGCAATCTTACAACATAAAGTAGGGGTAGGGCAGATTCCTTTTAATCTTGACCAGAACATTAAGGTTCAAGGATTGAATGGAATTGATCAGGCTCAATTTACTTAATGACTGTCAGTATGATGGCTGTTATTAATATACAACTCACTTTATTATTTGTGCTCACATCCGCGAATCCTGAAATAATCTCAGCTCCTTTAGAGTGCCATCAAATTGTAAGAATAATAAATTTCATTTTCTGTTCCTGAAGAATTTGTAAACAAAGAACGCATCACTTTGCGCGGCCTGCATCCCTTGCTTTTCTTTATATGCTTTGAATGGGAAAAATGCCTTCGGAGATGTGTTTTTGATTGCCAGACGCATTCATTTATTTCTGGGATGTCAGGCTACCCAGAGCCCCCCCTCTCTCAGACAACTTGGGAAGGTTCCGGAAAAACTGAGTTGTGTAAACGGTCAGCAGTTTTCTTTCAATAAAAGACCTGAGAAAAAATAGATGGGGAGCCATTCAAATGTGTACTCCTCTGAAATGACTTCCCAAACGGATGGAAACCTCCGTGAGACAAATTGCTGACCTTACCTTGCTTAAGCGCAAGTGGGGGGCAGCCCAAAAACATTTCCAGCCCCGCTCCTCTCAATCCTCCGTCGTCTTTCATCCTTGTTTGTTTACGTTCCATGCAGACGAAGCCTGTCTACACCCTGCTCAGCTCTCTTTGTTTACCTGTGGCTTCTGCTTTCACGCCTAGCATTGCATTGTGGGACACCGGCAGGGAGTGTGGATGAGAATGAAGCTTGGGGGTTTGTGAAGTATGTGAGATGTTCCTTTTATATACTCAAACAAAGGACACGGCCCCGGATTGTCTCAGGGATATAAACGGGGCAGAACCAGGTCGACCACTTTTGGACACAAAACTTAAAAATGAGGACAAATGGACCGTGTAAAGATGTGTTCTGCTTCAAGTGAGATTTGCCATTTTGACTCTAATGTGAATTACTATTAAATACTTCTGATGGTTTTTACTTTTTTCAATACTACTTCATTCATAGATGTGACACAATTCATTGCACCATTTACTTGATAAAACAGGTGAAGCATTTACGTTTCCAATCACATTTCAGTCCTCATTGCAGTTCACTGTCCGCTGTCTGGATTAACAATCAGATTCACTGCCAGTGTCTGCCAGATAAATGACATGGAAGATGGAAATAAATTCTCTTCTGTACTATTAAAGAAAGTAAGCATCACACACACACACAGACCTGTACTCATATCTTTGTGGGGACCATAAATTTATTTCTATGGGCAAAACCCTAATCCCAGTAATGACAACTTTAACCCCCACCCAACCTTAACCATAAGTATTCAAATAAAATACAAGTCTTTTGACATTTTAAATTTTTTGATTTCGGTCACGGGATTTCACCTTGTGGGGATCAAAAAAATGGTCCTGCACAACATCAAAATAGCAGGTTTCTATCACATTGTGGGGCCATTTGTAATGTGACATGTAATGTATACCTGGAACGCACACACATATGCAAGCACATACATGTGTGAATATATAATTTCCTTTTGACCCCCAGTCTGTCCAATGACTTTTAAATTGGCAAGAATGTTCCTCATTTTACACAGTTTTAATTTAAAGATTTCCAGGTCACTGCAAGCAAGTTAAATCACTAAGACTTGTCTCACAGTTGAATATGACTGAAATCCAATTATGCTAATGTCCATTAGGCAATTGGAATGAATACCAATACTTTAACTGGTAAAGATTTGTTACTGTGTTTTTTCCCATATAATTTAACTTCCTATGTGCAGCATAACACATCAATATATATGCATAATTTCTTTTTTCAGTTTACCCTAAAATGAGAAACTGACGTTTCACAACCTATGGCTTTTAATTCAGATATGTGCAGTGAATAATGTAGCAGTGCAGCCAATCTACTGCGTATGAAAATGGAAGCTCTTTCAGCGGAATAACTGCAGTTTTCCTGATTCCGCCCTGCTGCTGTCATCTTTTTTTATTGTGATGTCACACCGCAGCAAAGCACGGGGGTGCCGCAGTGACATTTGCACGTTGCTGTCTTTTGGTCATCAATGTAAAATAATAAAAAAAAAATAGGTAATAATAAATTTAGACGATTAAATCAGTCAATCCATCCCTAAAAACCTTCCTTAATATGCTCGTCTTGCGTTGTTTCAGCTTTTATATCCTTTGCATTTAACATCAAACGGTAGAATAAATTATGGGCGTCACGGTGGCTTGTCTGGTCTTATACTTCCTTTATTGCGGTGTGAATTCCATCTCAAATTCACTCTGTGTGGAATTTATTCTGTCTAAGTTTGTGTAATGTGAATTGGTGCCACTAGAATATCCATAGCATGTTGGAGCTCTGCGATACACTGGCGTCCCGCACTGGGTGCTCCCAGCCTGGTTCCCAATCCTCTGCTTCTTAGGATGGGCTTCAGGCTCACCCTGACCTTAAAAACTTCAAAACAAAAGCACATAGGTGTTAAATCAGGACTTTGTTATTTCAGACTTCCTCTGCCGGGCCGAGGAGGATAGTCCCCCTTTGAGTCTGGTCCCTCCCAAGGTTACTTCCTCCTGGGGAGGTTTTCCTTACCACTGTGCGCCTCTGGCGCCTCTGGCTTGCTCTTTGAGACTACGTAATGATGTGAAAATGCGCTATACCGATAAAATTGAATTGAGTTGCATATTAAGTGAATGCGTAACATTTGGCCTATCTTTATAACAAACATTTAATAACCATTATTGCTTCTCATTGTTGAGTATTTCGATTGTTCTTTAATCCATCTTCTAACCACATATGCTGGTAAGCATCACCTGGAACCTATCCCAGGCAGTACCGGGCAAAAGGCTGAAGTACACCCTGGACAGGATGCCTGTCCACCATAGGGTACATAAAGACAGCTGTAGAGATGTCAGTCAATGATGTCAGTCTTCTGAATGTCTTCGGACTGCTGGAAGAAATCGAACATGGGAAGAACATGCAAACTCCACACAATCGCTGGATGTATTCCAAGCAGCTACCCTGGAATAAAGAAGCCAATGTAGCACCCAATTTCTATACTTATTAAGCTATATGACTTCCAACTAGATATTTGTGGCTTTGATAGAAAAGAGTAAATGAATTTAGATGTAATACAAAATTTGACATAAGCAGTGACAGAATCTCTTTGTTAATTAATGTCTCCATCCTTAAGTTGTTATAATCAGATTATTAAGACATTGCTGCATGAAGTCGCACCACTAATAGGGACATTTTCTGTGAGTAAAAAAAAAAATGAAAGTAAACTGAAGATGAAAGAAGGACTTAATTTTTCTCTTTTTTACTTGCACCTGTGTTTATTATTGCGTACCGCATTTGAATTTAGCATTCCTCAGCAAAATCTTATTTGGTTTGGTATATGATATATTTACATAATGAAACCTTAAAACTCATAGATGTTTTAAAGGGCTCATGAAAATGGCCTAGTATCCGCTTGTGCTATGCTAATGGTCGAAGTTGTTTTTGTCCAGTATAGACCGCAGAGCGTCTTGGGGGGGGGGGGGGGGGGGGGGGGGGGGGGGGGGGGGGGGGGGGGGGGGGGGGGGGGGGGGGGGGGGGGGG
>JAODKC010000028.1:19463865-19479588 GCA_026777985.1 Mormyrops attenuatus
CTTTTTGGCCCCCCCCCCCCCCCCCCCCCCCCGCCCCATTTCCACCCAAGGAATCAATTACATTGTGCTGGACCCCCGTCACGCACAATCAGAAATGATACATTAGAACAAGAATAGCAGCGTGAAAGCGGGCAAAGATCAACAAGGTTCGACCGCGAGCAAGTGAATAAGTCTGCTGGCAAGGTGCTGAAAGGTGGACCAAAAAATGAAATGCACGTTATTTCAACTAAAGCATTTGCCACGTTTGGAGGATTTAAGGTTGAATGAAATTCCAGCATGCCTGTTCTTACGTGTTCTTTGCTCGGCCGTTAACAGGGCCGAGAGACACCCTGGGAGACAAGTAGCTGTAATTCGATTGAACTAATCCAAGGAGCCACTCTGTCTCCAAAGGGTGGATGACCAAAGGGAGAGACGGAGCTCTGAGTGAGGATTATCCCTGAACTTCACTCAGTGCAAATAAGGTGCGGGGGAGCAGCGGGAAGAAATCAATAATTATCACCACTTTTTCGGAACTTTTTCCCACCGGGACCAATCATTAATTTACTGGGAAAGGACACTATTACTTTGAAAATTTACTTATATTTTATATATATAAATGAAGTACAGATGAAGCAATGTTTCACTGTGCAAATAGACTAAATCCAAATAAGGTTTGACTCCGGAAATCTCTTCAATTTTCTATTTTCTTAATGCAGCTTGGTACTATATACGCTAAATAATTAATCATTATTATAATTCAATTATGTTAAATTGTATTCACAGTAACATACAGAGAAAAATGTGTGTGGGACTGCTGGCCAGGGAGGGAACCGGCACGTTTGCTTAAGAAATAAATAAATACATAAATAGTATCATCAGTACTGTATGTGCATGTTTTTGCCACAAAATGATAGATATAGATAGATAGATAGAATGTGAACTTGAAAGTGAATATCACATAGTCATGATGTTATAAAAGTATATAAATGGTATGGAATGGTATCGTTTGTTTGGTTGTGCTCCTCTGCATTAGGATTATCTGACCCGGCCATGTGTTCTTTTGGAACTTCACTATTCACAGAGCTAATTATAATTTGCAAAGTGGAATGGAAATTCTGCAATCAGTACTGCAAATTGTCGCAGAGAAGATGACCTGATTGGAACCCCATGAATTTTACATTTAAAAAAATGTACAGTGAAGAACAGGCCCCATTTACTCTAAATAACACAAAAAATTCCATTTGGCCATGAGCATATTTGCGTTTTTCAAACAGAAGTGAACACTTTTCCGAATGAGGGTTGTTGTTTAGTAAGACAGGGACGTTTTTCATTTTTCTTTCTTACAAATGAAATGTACATCCTATGTCCTATATAAACATATATACACACATATGTATATATGTATGTGTGTGTGTATGTATATATATATATATATATATATATATAATATATAATGTCACACATTGGTTACATGAATGTCCTCATTTTTAGTTATTACACTGTGAGATGCAGTGAGGGTATGATACGGTTGTTGTGGGAGATGGGCAGCGTCAGTGAACAGGCCCCTCCTCTCACCTCTACATCAGTTGTCACAGATATAGAGTAAGTTCTCCCTTATTAGGAAGAGAGAGACACCAGGAGCAATGATCCTGCTCTTGGGGGGTTCTCGTCCCGCAGAACACCCACGTCCCCCTTGAGTCTCACATATAATTTTTCAAATTACTTCTAAAATGATTACTACTATAAATAGTAGTACTCTCTAGGACGATATGGTTCAAAAACTTCAAGGTAATCTTTTTCTTATGAGAGTAAGAGGTAATATAACACCATTGTGTCACAAATTTATTAATTAATTTCCTTTGGAGACATACACAGCCTACATACTGTAGGAGGTCTTGATAGGGATGTAAAGGCTGACTTTGTCATTGTGGTGAACTAAAAACTGAGAATGAATATACATCACATTTTATAGCCTCTCAACTCTGGATATCGTTCTTTTGTCCATAGCTTATTGTTGCTCTTTAGAATTGAGATCTCATTTTTAAATGTCACCTTGCAAAATCAAGTGATTATTCAGAGTTGTGCTCAGGCGTCTGGTGTTCATTGTGAGGGCTGCCAATACAGAGAGCAGCCAAGCTATTTTGTGAAGGATGAGGGCAGTTAATATTCAAGATGGACTCCAAGGAACACGCTAATAGGTAAACAGCAACTGCACATGACCGAAAACACAAACACATACCAGCTAGATCGCTTTGGACTTTAAAAGCCTTTGACCATTAAAGTTTCTGAATCTGAGTTTCTGTGACCTATTGTGTTATAAAATGTATTATAAAATACAGTGGAGGGAAAAAGAAATCTAGAAATTGAGTCATCATACCCAGCTACTTAATAATGCATGTGAATTGACGAAGCATTGTTCTATGACGGCTATGGCTAAGGCGCAGGGAATTCTAGAAAAACACAAAGCCCCTTTCTAATGATTACAATGCATCTTGGTTCCACATGCAATAATGATGCCAGGGAATGAGGATTTGTTTTACTAGCTGCCGAGGTGTGCAAGAACGCACTGGGGCGTATTGAAGAAAAGAGGCGCAAGCAAATTAACATAAGTCAAATAATCATTTGCGGGGCAACATAGTTTTTTAATTTTGTGGGCAATCTATAAAGAATAATTTTGTGAATTAGCATCGGAACGGCTGAATAACTTGAGGCATGTTTGGAGTTTGTCATAGTGGCAGTTACAGCCACGGTTTGCGCGCCCCGCTCGTCTGCTGATAGTCCTGAAAAATGGAGCATTGTCTTGGAATAAAGACCTCTTGAACCGCATTCAATGTTTGCCTATTCTTAGGTTAAAACATAAACAGAGAAGACCCTCTTTGTCACACATTATGGTAAAATCTGAAAAACTCTGAAGTACGCCTACGAAGTCTATACACTCCTTGATGAAATCCGAAGTTTCAGATATTTAATAACGTATCGTGAGGCTGAAATCGATATAAAACTGTTTTGGTACTATTGATCAAAAAATAAAAGAATTTGTTAGGAAAATGTGAACCCAAACAAAAGGTCTTTTATGCAGTTTATATTTCAGAAGCAGTTTTTAAAGTTTTTCAACTAAAGTAAGCTCAAAATCAAATATAATAAATTTATCCTCTATGAAATCACATAGTGCTGTAGGGCCTGGGGTACAAGCAGGGGTGCATCCAGAATGAGATAACATTGTGGGGAGTGTGCACACACACACGAACACACACATGTTTGTATTTATATCTTTGGGGGGGACCATCCATTCATTTCTATGGGCAAAACCCTACCCAGCCCTAACCTTAACCATAAGTAACCATTAGGTTGTATTTAGAATTGTATACACGAAGAGTTTCCGCTTGTGGGGACCAAAACAATGGTCCCAACAACGTCAGAATAACAGGTTTTTATCACAATGTGACAAAAACATGACCCATACACAGAAACAATGTGAATTTTAGAGCTGCTAATTCACTTAAACATTGCAGCAACTAACCAAAAAACATTTTCCCCATTGTGCAACAATCACTGCAAAACTTTAGTAAACATACACATGTACATGTGACTATATAAAGAGGGAATGATGTCCTTTTAGTATATTTTTATAACGGTGTATATATATGTTCCGCCGGAGGATTTTTTTCCACCTAAAGCCTTGTTCCTTCGGCCAGGCTGTTACATAAAGCTGTTAAACTGCTGCTCTACCACACACTTTGACGGGTAAGTCGGCTTCTCTTCCGTTCCTTGCAGTCCTCGATATTTTGGGGGGCTATCGCTCATGTCGAGGCTGCGGCTTTAGCGTCGGGCACCTGCAGTATGCTCACGAGTTAGATCGATAGACAGCCCCTTTAATGTGTCTATGCGGCATACACCTGCCTATGCTAACCGCTAATGTTCCTTTAATGATGAAGAATGTAACAATAACCTCAAATGGACTGAGTTCAGATGTTCTATTTAATTTTATGTTTTTTTCCCCTTTAGGGAGTTCTGGCCAGAATATTGCTTTTTCAGATACTGGGGAGGGGGGGGGGTCCACTGCAGGTAGGTAGCCAGACTTTATGCTGGGCAATTAAAGTGAATTGTACAAGATTCAGTGAAGGGAACTCTTCAGAAAAAGCGAATAAAAGCTGTCCAATATGTAGGCTCTGTCCAGTAGAATGCAGCTTGGCTTTCAAATCGGATTTATAAGTTTATGTCTAAATTTGGCTCACACACACATATACTAACACGTGCAGAAACAAATATCTTCAAGGGGTCTAATGGTGTTTGCACACTGTCCTTTATCGTTTATGAAATGCAGATTTTTGCCGCTGATTTCCAGCAGGTGACATACATGCTTTGGCAGATGTTGTTATTTATTTATTTATTTAGCTTTGCTGGGTGAACCGTTATGCCCCCTGAGCCCAAACATGAAAAATGTGTTTTATTAAGGAAAACAGAGCTTATACTGTCTGATTGAAATAAAAAAGCCCGCGGACGTTGTGTCCCGTCAGGACGGGCGTTGAGTGGCCTTATTCTCAAGGACGACTTATCCAAATTGCGACTTACTGGGCCCCACAATTCCTATGACTGTTAGACCCATCTGCAGCATTTGGATTGCTGTTCACTGGGCATCATTACGAGCTAATCTTGGCCAGATACACCTTTCCCAGCAGTGTCGGGAACTGTGTGTGTCATGTACTCAACAACACCATATGTCGCACTCCATACAGCTTTTTGCTGGGCGTTGTTTACCACTCAGATGTGCCAAGTGTGTACCTCTGCACACACAATATTCCATTTTGCTATTTTTCTCCAAGTTGTTTATATTATTTATTGTAGTTCTGAGGGTTTGTATGTTATGGAGAAACTACAGTTTATATTATGTGTATAAAATCATTAATAAATAATAAACCCTCTTTTTAGATGCGCTTCTTGTAATTAATAGCTGAAGCTGTGAAAGAAAATTAATTTATGATATTATATATGACTTTTCATACGACTCCTTTTAAAGACCTAAATTGTATACAGCTTGATAACTTCCTTTATGGCAACACTTAATCCATCTGGACCGAATAGAAGTGTGAAGTTTTCAAAAACTTCAATATTTTCACAAACATTTTGAGAGAAAAAAAGCTTCGATGCCCAAACAGACAATCGTGTGATTAAGCATGGGGTTGTCTCTCCAAAGAAAAACTGAAAAATTCCTGGCTATGTTTCATTACTGTGAGCAGCTAAAAAATAGAGTATAAATAAGAAAATAAGCATAATTAATTGATTCTATCTGGACTTGAGTTTTTTTGTGTCATGGGGAAACTTAAGAAGTTTAAACAAGGTTGTGTAAAATACGTTACAGGGCTGTACAAATCCTCTTTGTGAGGGGAAACTGGCAGACACGAGTGAATCTTGATTCCAAACAAATTCTCTCTGGTGAGAGCAGGTAGAGTATGCTGTTTATCAGTGTTTGAAAAGTACCGTGTGATTTGATTGACTTCCAGCAGCATGTGCATGAAAGGATTTTCTTTTGGACACTCTCCAACGTTAATGTATCATAGCGTTTGCCGCACAAACTTTTCCAGCTTTTGTCTACATCCCACTGTGAGACGCTCACACGTTGACGGCAGCAAGTAAATGACAGAACAAGACGGATCGTATTTACAGCCACCTAATTATCCGCCAGCACAATGCAATAAGGAGAATTTGTCATTAAATTCAAATTTGTCTAATTACAGAAGTAGTCTGTTTTTTAGATGTAGGCCTGTGGTGGATTAAAAAAAATGTCCGCTTTCGTGGAAGTATATGTTTTGTACCTCAGTTAATGAGTAAATTAATGTTATATTTGATCTATTCAATCCATGTTCTGAAAAATATGACTTGTTTGGGTTATGAATCATGCACTTAACACCCACAGATATGATTGTTCCTACAGGAACTGCCGTTTCTTTCGAGGTCAGTCACACGCACCATACTGTGCGCAGAGAAATTATTCAAAGCAGACGCAAAATGGTGGCGATACAGAAGCCAAGAGCTGCGACACTCAGGGACAGAACTTAAAGCAAAGTTAGGCTGGTTGTCAAAGTGCGTCGCCGTTACTTTGCATCAGATCATCACACATCACGACTTCTCCAACTCTCACGCCTACGCTGGGGTCAAATTGACCCCCAAAGGCGACTTCCCATAGTAACATAATTATTGTAGGAGTGTGTAAGAGCTAATGTACACATTAGCAATTCAACCATGAGTTTCACATGCAAGTTCTTGCACTTTACAGAAGAACTAACAAAAGCCCCAGAAGATGGAACATTAAAATGCCATGAACTTCCTTCAGAGATCCAGTTTGTGCCGTGTCCCGTTGGCAATGTTCGAGCAAAACTGTCAAACCTATCCGGAACTAAGTTCATGAAGCCTTTTTCAGAGGACAAAACTATATCCTTTGGAGGACTTCAGAGTATCTCTAGAAGTTTGAACATTATCAGCTCTTATATATCAAGGAATGAAGGCAGGGTCCTGTTTATTGCAGACAGATGTGATGGAAGATGTCTGGCTTCTTCCAAATCTATAGCTATCAAGAAGTAGCAATGGGAATTCCTGCTGACTTTCTCAGCTTCATAGGACGTCGACATAAACGGTGCCAGCTGAATCGCGCCTCTAGGCGTTGTGTCTCAAAAAACTTGTTGCATAACTTATAAAATGAACAAATTGGTGCGGCATAGGCGCAGAAAACCTTTTAAACTGTTGAGAACTCAAAGTAATCGAAGGAATGCAAAAGCAGATTTGCTGCAGACTAGAAGGAACTTGTTATGTCGCGTAATACGGTGCTGCTGTCAGCCATAGTGGATTTGTGGCGTAAATATAGAAATACAAATGGAGGGAAATTTTAGACAGTGAAGTAACTGCTGTACTATACTGTACTGTAGGGTAATGTGGTATTCGATGCACTTGCGGTAACGCAGATGTGTTCACAAGTTCAAGACAAATTAGCACATATGAGGTGTCTCAAAGGGATATTCTATAATAAATTTCCATCATTGATCAGCTTTAATGTTTAAATCCATAGTTGACAGTCTCTTCTAAAGCAGTTGAATCATTTTTATCCATTTCAAGCAGCCCCGTGCCTGAATGGCTAAATTCAGGCTAAGTACTTTGTCGAAGAGTACCGATAGAGATCATACATTATATCATTTTGTCTCCAATACCGTTTATTCCCCCCCCCCCCCCATTTACTCAGTGACAGCACCGCGGAAATCTCAGCAGCCGCGGCTGCCTCTCGGTTGAGGCTGTCGCCCGCCAGTGCTGTGACAGAGGGAGGCTGGAGGTGCAAGAGCGACGGGAAAAGGACAGAATGTTTGCAGGCGCGATGGGTACTGTTCCGTGAAGCGAGAGTGCTGTGGGGTGGGGGGAGGGCGGCTTTCGGTGGGGGAATCGACGAGGCCGACTCTGCCAAGCTCCCAGCCGGGAGGTCCAGCAGTAAGCCGTCCGCCAGCCCGCTAATCAAACTGGCCAGACAGATCGCGGCACTTCCCATCACACGGTCTGCGGCATTCGAAACTGTCATCGCCAAGACAACCTTGCGCGAAGAACTCCTCCCCATTGTTAAGTAAGCAGGAGAGTGAATGGGAGGCGAGGCTTGGAATCTTGGGAGTCACAATAAAAGTAGCTTCATAGCGGAACCACTTGTGTCAGAGTTAGCGAACTGTTGTTTATCCTGCGCAGCATGAGATCCACCTTCCACTTCCGATGGATTCACACGCACGCAGCAAAGCGATTGTCGCACCCAACCGGTGCAAATTTACTGTTGCCTTGGGTGGAAAGGTCGACCTCGGCCTTGAAACAAATGACACAATAAACGTTAGACAGAGCATGACAGTTTATTTATTTATTTATTTTTTTTGTCTTTCTGTCAGCCTGGCATGGGTAACGTGGTATCACAGATGGTACTGGCAATGCAGAAGAAATACAGACAGGCTGATTAATATTTAGAGGTGGTAGGACTAAAGTTATAAAAAAGGAACTTCACCTATAAATTTGTCTTACGATCCCGTTAATATAGTATAGCTTTGTGACATAATTATCCCTGATTGTTTGCAAATGTGTTCACTTTCACCCGCAGTCACACAACAAGTAACTGTTAAATTTAAATGGGGGAGCACGTAAAAAGATGCCATAGTAAATGATACATGCTGGCAACCATCTGATTTTAATGAATATAATTAGGGAAGCATGAAATTCTGATGAATATAAAGCAGAAATTATCGCCTTATGCCGGTTATGGAAAAAAAAAAATCAATGTGCCGTAAGGCATCGCCATAAACGACGATAACGTTTCAATGCCTTTTGTTTTTTGTCAAAAGAAACTGAAATCGGAGGGAGAAAGATGGCAAGTTGAGTAATTTGGTGGGCTGTTTTCGTTTTATTCCATTTCAGTTTTTGCCGTAGCTCGGTGACTAACAGTTTCATCTGACAATTTATTTCCCAGACTTATGATTATGACATACTGTGATCACACTGTGGTCCTGAGAAGTCTGGAACTGGAAAGAAACTGGTTTCCCTGTTCATTTCAACGATAAGGTAACTGTCCGCGGTAATTACTCACCTACCAAGTAAAAATCTCTTTTTCAAGACATATGTGGAAACTCAGAGGTTATTTATATTTGCTATGGATCAGGGGTATAATGAAAGATTCACTCATTTCAAGATATTATGAAAGCAAAAAGGTAAATAGATGAATATTTGCCAGGTAAATGGCCATTTTTCTGAACATCTACAAGGAAGAGAATTTGTTCAAACAAAACCTTGTCTTTACATTGTATTAATGAAGTCATCATTGGAGCATAAAAAGGCAAAAGATTTATTATATAACTGAAAAAAAATGCTTTTTTGTATAACCAAGTCCCTTCATACCTGATTCCAATGTAAGATTAACAGTACTTAAAAATGACAGCAGAAAACTTTGGGCATCAACTGTAAACAGAAAGTCTTTCCACAAGTAATATCATTCTCTCCATAATGTCATAAGCAGTTTTGAGCAAGTAAATTGTGAAGCATTCAGCATCGGATTATATACCTCCGGTACATGCCCTGTTTTTTTAACTAATCTGTGACGGTGTCTCCGACCATCTGTCGGTGTAAAATGGGTTCACCAGCATTCAGCAGTCGACGAGGACAAAGAATCTCCTTTGTCTGTACTGTAATGGGTGACCCAGGCTCACCAAACAAACGAGTTTTACAGTACTCCTTTTCAAAGACCTATCATACTAACAATGGCCATCTGCACACAATCATCCACTGTTCAGAGCCGACAGAAGCCTGCCAGCTTCTCTAATGTACTCAGAAATAATGGTAATATAATATTACTCGTAATTATTTCTATTTCATATCATCTAGGTTTACAGGCGCATTCATCAGTGTCTGACTAATAATTTCCACCATTGTGTTTCTAACTATGAGATAATAAAGGCATTGGATGCCATATAGCTTATTTTGCTGCTTTAGTGAACTTCTGTCGTCTGCATGTTACTCAAAACGGCCCAAACAAGCTACTTACATTTGTGTAGCTCAGACGTGCTAACATATTGACTAATGTTACGATTATAATATTCAATGTCATGGCACTACAGCTAGGCAATCTTCAATACAGAACGCGCAAGCGTGATAAAAATCTGATTTCAGGGGTTGATGTTTGCAAATGGTTTATGGCTATTAATGATGTCCACCACGCCAAACCTGACCTGTTTATTTTTTATGAGAAATTATAAATATTTTAATAAGGGGCTAAATCCATTGGAATGCAGTGGAATTATGCTGTTCTGTGACCAGCATTTTCTTTACAAAGAGGTATTTACTTGGGGCTGTCCTGAATTTTAAAGCAGGTATTTTCTGTTATAATTTATTGGGCCATCCCGCTCAGGGTGTAGCCTGGCCTTGCGCCCTATGCTACCTGGGATAGGCTCCAAGCCGTCTGTGACCCTGACTAGGAAAACGGTTAGAAGATGGATGGAATTTATTGGCCTAGATGTTGCAGAATGATGCGGTCGCATGTTGACAGGATTTGCTCTGCTACATTAAGCACACTGTGTTTCAATACAAGGAATGTTTTTCACCGAGGAAACCATTCAACATGACATTGGAGTGAAATTAATATGATCTGTATAACCGATTTTTAAATAATAAAACCAGTGCAGGTTCAGCTGCATTGTAGTAGAAGAAGGTTTTGTAAACAGACACTGCAGTTTCTACACTGGATTCTAAAGCCTTAAACAGACCACTCAAAGACAAAACAACATGAAATTATTGCAAACCATGGACCTCTAAGCATCTACTATGCTCTCATCTAAAAGAATTGTTTGTATTATTAATCTAAATAAATCATGTGACATTTATCCTATAATTATGGTACTTTGACTAGTTAGATAGCAGAATTCACACTTTTATGCTTCTTTTGGTTTTGTCTTTATGCATCCATGCATCTTGACTTGTCTGCAGTTCTTTAACAGAACATAGCACAGGTAATAGAAGACATCAATTACTCACCCTTTAAATGTTGACTTTTTTCCTCCTCAACACACTATTGATTTTAACTCAACACTAACAACAACAATTCTGACAGCAGTTCAAGTTCCCTTTTTCAGTTTTGTCAAGGAAATGCGACACTATAAAAATATTAAGGTCAAACTGCATTTCCCTGTATTTCAGTAACTGCCTTGAGCTGCTGGAAAGAAATTTCAGTTTTTGATATGTTTTTCACAGGAATAGCCAAAATACCAAAAAACGTCTAAAACATATACATCTAAATGATTTTTATATTTTTGAGAACTTGTGGTGCAGTGGTTAGCACTGTTGCCTCCCGCCTTTGGGACCTGGGTTTGAGTCTCTGCAGTGGTTTGATGTGTGTGGAGTTTGCATGTTCTCCCCATGTTGTTGTGGGGTTACCTCTGGGTTCTCCAGTTTCCCCCACAGTCCAAAAACATACTAAGGCTAATTGCAGTTGCCAAATTGCCCGTAGATGTGTGTGAGTGTGCCCTGTGATGAGTTGGTGCCCAATCCAGGGTTGTTCCCTGCCTTGTGGCTGTAGCTTCTGGGATAGACTCCAGACCCCCTGTGACCCTGGATAGGATAAGTGGTTTCAGAAGACGGATGATATTCCACCTTTTAGGGACAGAGTAAGTTCTTTAGGGCCTCAATAATTCTTTAAAAATAGTTTTATTAAAAAGATGGAGGGAAAATACCAATAAAAAATTAATGGTAATGCTTTGCATTAACTGCACCTTAATAATGCCTTTCTAATGCATTCAGAGAACATTCAGTGCACCTTCATAATGCATTCATAAAGCATTCATAGAACATTCAAAAGCAGCATGTAAGTATGCCTTAACATACTAATATACAGCGCTAGTATATATTAATAACAAACATTATATGATTATAAAGCTTGTTTCAATCATATAATTTTTATGATTAATGTACATTTAAGCTATTAAGGCATGGGTAACGTTCAGTGCACCTTCATAATGTATTCATTAAGTATTCATAAAACATCCATAAACATAATGTATTTATACCTTAACAACATAACATCCCTTAACAGCTGTAATATACATTAATAACAAACATTATATGTTAGGATGTTAAGGTGCAATTGCATGCTGCTTATGAATGTTCTATGAATGCATTATGAATGCATTATGAAGGTGCACTGAATGTTCTACGAATGCATAATGAATGCATTATGAAGGTGCACTGAATATTCTTTGAATGCGTAATGAATGCATTATGAACGTGCAGTTAAGGTAAAGCATTACCGAATAAACTATACTGGATTGAAAGAAACAACAATGAAATTAACTTGCCTAAAAATGAACATAACTAATAAAATCTTTATTTATGTTCTCTGATCTATGTATTATCTAAATATTAGTTAATCAGAATGGATTAACGAATATAGTAGATTAATAGAAAGTCTTTGACTTTGTTTAAACAGGTAAAACATGAGTTAAAACATGAGTTAAAGCATGAGTTAAAGCATGAGTTAAAGCATGAGTTTGTTGTTTCAGAAGAAGAACATTCTGTTTAAATAATATATCACTTTTATTAATTGTCAACTCTGACAGCACTCTTATTGATAACTTCAATCAGGGATGCCAATTATCTCTGTTAGCCAATGCCCTAATCATTTGTATTGTCACACTGTCTTTATCACCATAGCTGCTTGTATGAGCTCCTCTCACTGGCACATTTCTGTTGTAAGGTCCAATATCCAATTACGGGCTAAAATTGATCCCAGGGAAAGTTGGATACTAAAGATACCAGACACAGGTCTCTACCGCAGGGAGCCAGTGTGGAAACCGTCTCAGCATTTCTCAGCCACAATATGGAAAAATAGATTCATACGGGAATTGACGGCATGACTGGGATGAAATTTCCACATTTAACTATATGCTTAGAATTTAATACATGAGCAGACTGCCATTTAATGTATACTGTGATCTAAATAAGATCTGTCACATGGTGAAAACTGAGTTATTCCTATTTTTTGTAGTGCTAATGGAGGCAAAACTTTGGATATAATTGATTTCATGTTTATTTTACCCGTTTGGTAAACAATGTATCTTTATTGTCAGCCGACAGCTAATAAGGCATGTTTGCTTAGGAAATACATTCAAACCTTGATGCTGATTGGCTGTTGTGTGGCACAATAAATTCTTTGTCAGGCTTAGAAGGATTTCATTAGAAGCAGAACAAAAGAATACTATGTCCTGGCTGCTGAACTGAGAAGGATTTGTTTTTAATGGAAGCTTCTAGAAGACCCCTGCAAGGCTGCCAGTACTACCATACAACTTTGTTGATTTATAAGGCTTTTGCACCAGAGCATATTTCCATGTTACTTGTTTCCAGTGTAATTTAAATGTAAATGTAACATAAAACATCAACATATTAAAATAACACTAGTTTTCTTTTCATTGTTTTCTTTACCTAAAAAGGTGCTAAATAAACCTGAATATTAATGGAAATATTAAGATCAATAAACCAAATAATATACATTTATTAGGCCATTGCACTAATGGAAAAAGGTTGCAAACAATTGAAGGATTGTAACAAATTTAGGTTTAATACAATTGCTTAGTAGGAAAAATGTATTAGTTTGGCTTATCTAATTAGTATCATCATTATTTTATTTCCCAGTTACTTTTCATTAAAGGAAACATGATAAATAATAAAACATTACAAACGTTTCTTCCAAGGCTAATATTTTGCTTCCTTCACCCCACTACCTAAAATTTCCCAAATCCGTGACAGCTTTAATCTCGGCAGTTGTGTGGTAACATATTGTTTCATTTATTTATTTTTTTTGATTGTGGCAGACAGTACACAAACACCAACTTTCTCCCTACCAATGAACACACACATAGCACACAGAGGCCTAGTCCCTAGACTCTCTTTTCACTGCAGGGAGGAAGAGACCTTGAAAATCAATCTAACTTTTTTGATATACCAAATATAGGAAGATAAAACATTTAAAAGCTATGAAAGAGAATAGTGTTGCTAAAAATAAAAAATACCAGGAGGCAACCAGCATGACAATTTTCAGTAATAAATGAAAAAAACAGCATAGAAACAGGGTGGTAAAACATACACTGAGTAGTTCTAATGTGCTACGATATTCAATGTAAGTTAAATTCATACTAAGTGAACAAAATGTTTACTTAGGTTATTTATATCTTCATTTTAGTCGGAAGTCACATTGATTGTTGTCAGTGATGAAATCAAATAAAAACTAAAAACACATAGACCTATTTGAAATAGAAAACCAGCAATGCTTATCTGTTATTCACACAATAATCTATATACAACACACTATTATACACGGAAAGAATTTTTTAAATGACAAAAAAAAAAAATGTGAAAACAATATTTAATCTATTTGATGCATTTGTGCCATACATCTCGGCAAAGAAAGGTTGCATTGTTGTCCCAACTGATAAAATATTTTTGCGTTCAAGATGAGACAATAAAAGTCTCAGGAGGGCAATACACCTCCATGTGGCAGTGAAGAGTACTGCAGGTGAAGCGGTGGAAGAGGTGTCCCAAGGCACAACATGGTGGAAAATACAGGCACAGCCAAGAAAAAAAAAATTGTAGTTTTAAAATATGCAGAAGAATTCACTTGCATATCTAATTACTCTAAGTTCATGGCAAATTGAGCAACTAAGCCCACACAAAAATCAGGAAAAAAAACACATGGCATTTCAACTGAGTAATCATGTTGTGATTATTAAAATGCATAAAATATGATGCATATGAACTAATTTCATGTCCCTAAAACAGAAGGACCAAAGAAATATACAAAAACATGTAAGGATAAATTTGTTTACCCCTGGCAGATTAGCAGATTAGATATTTACTGGTTATTCAGCAGAATCCCTTGATTTAAGAATGAAGGACTTTAATGTTCACTATCTTTTTCAGGAATCTTCTAGCAGTAAATGTAATATTAGAGCAGGGCAGACAGTAAGGCAATGTGTGCTCTTGGTTCTTGTATGAATGGGTATCAGAAATTGCAAGATGGTGTATGTTTCACATATCAGCAGTAGTTTGTGTCTGGAGGTGTGTTGCTCTGCAGGTTCCTGTGATCAGAAGGTCGCTGGTTCAAATCCCATGGCTGATCCTGCAGACTGACCTCGAAACCTGTGTGTATATGTTTATTATATATATATATATATGCAAATGGGACGTGTGTATATATATATATATATATATATACACACAAAGGCCCCCTCAAAGAGTCACTTTGGCTAACAAATGCTCCCCCAGAATTTCCAAGTCCCCACAAACCACATTTGAGTGTTGGTAAACACCAACCTGTGCGTCTCATACAGGGCAAGATGCGATATATATAATCTGTCCAATTTCCCCATGGGGAGGAGTAAAATATCATTATTCCATTAAATAATGACCAATTATGTATTCACCTGATGCATTCATCTGCCGTGATTTCTGGACAAATTCATCTAGCGCATTGCCATTTTGCACTTATGGCACAACGTCACAGCAGCATATCGAATGCAACATTTCAGCTTAAAATGCACAGCATATGGGCTAAAATTCACATCATCGTCCGTATTAAGTGTCCCCATCCCTTCCGTTGGTAAGTAACTGATATCCTGCTCGCCTCTCGGCCTCATTTATCATCCGTTGTCATAGCGCTTGTAGAGTTTTAATTATGCCATTGCACTTTGTGAGCTGAGCTCCTTTATTAAACGCTGAGATCAACTGTTTGTTACAGCCCTTCACGGAGCCCGAAACAGGGTGCATTCGCTCCCTTAGCCGACGCAGAACGACTTCCGCGGCCACTGAAGCGTTAATTCGAAGGATGAGCCGAATGCAACACAGAAGAAAACAATGGCCCAACATAATATCAGGACGTCAGAGGTCCAACAGGACCCTGGCAAAAGTATTAAACGAAGCACATTATTATGCAAAGTCCTAACAAGTGCAGGAAGTAATACAATAAAGGCTATCATTATACTGTATGTGTAGGGAAAATTAAACGTGAAATGCAGGCTGATAATCTCTCAACAACTAGTAATTACTTGCACAAAGCTTTGTTCACAGAGATTGCCTTATCGCTTTTAAATGGGCTAACCCTTCCAGTTTCCTGAGTTTCTTTATTTATTTTTGGTCCAGATGGTCAACGGAGTAACAGGCAAAGGAGGTGAAGCTGTGTTTCTGGTCGCGGGCGGGGGG
>JAODKC010000028.1:19486184-19499366 GCA_026777985.1 Mormyrops attenuatus
AAGGCAGGAGCCATCCAGAATGTGCTGTCAGGATACCCAGTAACTATGACCAATTTAGGCTCACTAATTCGACTATTAGTCGAACTATTATATTCGACTGCCCAGGGTTGGTTTCCACCTGCACCCATTGTTCCCGGGATAGGCTCCGGTCCCCCCCGCGACCCCAGTTGGGATTCAGCGGTTTCAGAAAATGAATGGATGGATGGATGGTATTTTGAATGCAAATATGATGTAGAAAAGTTTATTATAACAACATTTTATTATCAAGTGCTATTTTTTTCCAAGGCACTGCAGAGGGCATTACAATTATTATAACAGATTCATTTTAATGTCTGACGCATAAGATGTCAAAAAGTCCTGTTTTAGATGCCAGCTAAAATTGGCCCAGAAGATAATTTATCTGTACATACATTTGCCAAAGAAAAAGCCTATTCTGTCCAGAGTAATTATCTATTCCCAAGAAATTATCCTGCTTAAACCTGATCAAGGCACCACAATGTAAACCAGGTTATTGGATCCACATCTATATCTCAGAGTTTAAACCTCTGTGGCAAAGACAAATAACCTCATCCATAAACAGGAAGACAAACAAATGCAGTCTCAACAGGGACATAGTTATAAAGTTCTTTCTTAGACTTAATGAATTTTGTTCCACTTTCTCCTAAAAGACCAAACAGATATCTGGCAGCGACCTCATTTGGGCCGCTTGTGTTATGTCCCCTCCCCCCAATTTTGTTCTTTATTAAGCCCCAGATTGGAAGATGCCGGATAGTAAATAAATAATAAATTGGTCTTGTGCAGCTGCGGCTTGCGTAGGATCTGTCAGCGATCCGTGAGGCACAGCACATCTTTATTAAGTGGAATGAAGTCCCCGCCAAGCTTAGCTGCCTGGGAGACGAGATTGTCAGAACTCGCGAAAGGCCGCGTCTTTTCATGTGGCGTCTCTGATGTAATTACGCGATGAGCGCTACTGATCAAACAATATAAAGGCATTGACAGTAAGGGAACGCGAGGGCCGTCATGCGCTTTACTTCATGAGTCCTGGTGTTTAAAATATTAAACGCTGACACGCCCTAAGGCACCTGCGGTGTACTGCTTAAGGGGTTGGATTGGTAACAAAGAGAGAAAATATATCCCTGAGGGGAAATGCTGTTTCACTGAGTTACCTGCTACTGCAGATAAATATATATATATATATATATAAATGCATAAAATTATAAGCTATGCAGACTAATCTTCAATAATGTACTTGCATAATATGATTATACAGCAATATTTATAATCTTGAATGATTTCTAATTTGCTATAATAAAATGTTTTACACAGATAACAATTAGAAAGTACACATCGGCTGAGATTAAGAGGCAACTGTTGACAAATAATACTTCAACAATATTTATTCGGCAAGAATTAGGCTACATTATAGTATTTGATGTGGCAAAATAAGAAACAATTGTGGTTATAAATCTTTAAGGCTTTTAACAGAAATGCTGTATTTGAACTTTGACAGTACCATGTTTCACTCATGTTTTCTTACCACTTTCAATTATGAGAAAAGGATTAAGCTCTTAAATGTGAATTTTTCAAATTCCTCACCAGCTGGTCTGCAGCAGCAAAAAGATCCACTGCATACAGTCAGAACTAAGAGGGTTTTAAAGGACTTCCAAGGTCAAGCTTATTAATATACATTTGTCTGGGCAATTTCTTCCCTTTGTTTTCTGAACTAGCGGCTTGAGCTAAAGGAATCAGGATTATAACAAAGGCAGAACAATGTTTAGCATATCCATTTTTATTCTGCCAGCGAACGGTGCTGGATAATGGTGAACAACACTGAATTTTATAGTCGATGGCAGTGTATTGTTCAAGAACTTCCAAAATTAGTTAAAATATGAAGTATAAGGTACAGTTGAACAATGATTTATAACACAGAAAGTGGTAAAAGTAATATGAAATTTCTGTTTTATATAACAATAATAAGAAATGGAATTTTATTCCTTTCTGCTAAAAAATGCTAAAAAAAAATAAAATAAAATTCATATTCCTTAAAATGTTAACATAAACATGTCAGGCTGCAAATTTTTCAGTGCTCGTTACCGTATTATTACTTTATTTTATGTTGTAACTAGTACTCTAATCCGGTCCACGTTAGCTGAACGTTACTGTTAATGTGGCTGAGTATGTACAACTAGGGCAGACCGGCAACAATTCTTGAACGGGTTAGATGCAGAAAGGATCGAGTTATAAGTTATAACACATTAAAAAAAACGTCAGATCAAAGATGTGAATTTCTCGATAATGCGCAATAACTCCCTGTCACATTTAAAGCCCAAATGCGCTATTTTCTCAAGTTCCTTGGCGTTGTGTCATTATTATTACAATAAAAAAAATCAACAATTGTCCCCGGTCTCCCCTACACTGAGAACAAAGGGCCTTTCACTTCGTGGTTAATTTCCTCTATAACTTGTTCATTAACGGCAAGCATAGGCCACGGCGCACGGAGAGCCAGCTGGATATCAACATGAACATTGTTAATGAGCAGATCTTCCATTAATTTGCTGCAGCTCAACAGCATGCATAAATCTGAATGCACGTTTCGATATGCGACTCAGCGCCATGCATATAAATATGCTATCAGCACGCCTCTCTATAGCGCAGTGTCAGTGCAGTTTCACTGCATTTGTGCGTGTGCACATGTGGCTGCGTGCCATCGCTTGTCATTGACAGAACGGGTGCTGTGAGCGCCGGGGGATTGTTAAGTGTGAGGTTTTGTTGGTTCTAGTTCACCTCCGGAGTCCTTAGGTGTTTTTTGGCTGAGACGGACTAACATGCGGGTGGGCAGTTGCGGCCAGATGTGCGCTCTGTCTGAAGCTGGCGGTCCTCCCGGGATCAGACGTGGGCTAAAAGAAGGGGAAAAGAATACCTTAACTACTACCCCCTTTTTCTTTTCTTTTTAGAATACATATTCTGTTTCTGTGTGTGCTTTGAGACCAGGACATATGAGACCCGCACTCTAATTTTCTGTACGAGCTTCCAGAAACGGAACGTACAGTCCTGACTCAGTGTCATAAATCTGGCAGCGATCGCTATAGCAGATGTACGGAACGCTAGTTGAAGAACATCCTACAGTATGGCTACACGCAGGACCGACATCGTTAATAAAATAAAAGCAGCTTAAACCATATTACATAATTACTGGGGGGGTATACGCACCCAGTGATCAGTGATCCGTGATCTTGCTTGTCAAAAGAATGATACCTGATTTTGGAGAAGAGACAGATCCTAAATTAAAAATATTCCATTGTACATACTTCATCTCAGAAATACCCCCCCACACACACACACTTAACAGCTTTCTTACAGTTGACGTGAAATCTCCCATAGACGGGCCTGTCTTGCTGTATTTCACTTTACCCGATTAGTTTTCTGCTGCGAGTTATAAATAGTCCATGCAGGAGTTTTGCACCTCAACTGAATAATTCAGTAAAAAAGTATGAATGACAAACTGTGTCTAAAAACAGTCGATTGATGAGTCACAGCGTAATCTAGTAGGTAAATCATTTAACGAGGTAGAATGGACCGCACTGGATTGTTTTATCACCATCTAGTGGTATATTCTTTAGTACACTAATGACTTTATATAATGTTATGGTAAATGGTGGCAACGCCTATAAATTATTTTGGTGTCTCTTAATAATGTTAAGAAATTTGAATATTAACCATTTATTACCATAAAATTAGACGCATGCTGTTTGTGTGTTTTCTGATCAATGAAAACAATTTCCATAAAATACACAAAATACTCAATGAGCAGAATAGTTAAGCACTGTCTTTATTTTCAAATAAGTAAATTAACTCGCTGTGCTTAATTTAGTTACAACATCGTGCTCATTTCTAAACTTATGAATTTGAAAAAGGTGTCCTCTTCTCAGAGGTAATCTTTGATTGTTTTCATGGGTTAGTTCAGTGAATTTGATCCATAAACTACAGGAAGCAGTAAATAGACTACAGTTATGGCGGAAGACAGGTTTAAGTTCCGTTTCTGCTGTTGTTCTTCCGGTTCACATGTAGGCCCAAATTTCACCCGGCAACGTTGTGCTGAAGCGTCGGAGTGCTCATTTTTCTTATGCTAACACAGTTTATCTTTTTGCTGTAGCATTGAGAAGTGTGAAATAACCCTTTCAAAATGCCGCGGATTATGATCAAGGGGGGTGTTTGGAGGAACACCGAGGTATGTGCATCATTTCGATCGCTTTTGTAGCACACCTGCTTTCATCACATTGGCCGAGTTTGCTAACTGGCTAGCCAGCTAGCTAGCTAGCTAAACGATGAGACGCAATTGCCACTCTGTTACTTGTGTATCTAACTTATTGTGTGTCTTTAAAAACAACTGATTGCTGCGTTTAATGTGTTCAATTACTGTATTTAATGTGCCGTTTGCTAAATCGCGTCCATTAGCTATCTGCCAATCTCACAACAGTAACGTTTTCACAGCTAGTCCTTTAGCTGCATTAGCACTCATCCGTTCTTTTGCTTTTCTTCAGCAAGATGTTAATTACTTCTGTCGAAGCGTGATTGCATTTGGGTTCTCAGTTGGAAACCTGATAATCGTATAATTTTTCCAGTTGTGGTTAATATGCTCATTACCTTAACAGCTATTACACGTCCCAGCACTGCATTAATTTGACGTCGTGCCGGTAGACACGATTCGTCAGAATGGTCATGACACTAATGTTGTTTCTCAGGCTCTGCTATGGTCTATTGTTTATGCTATTGAACATATTACGTTTAATCATAATTTGTCTCCATGCACAAATCTTTTCTAGGATGAAATCCTTAAGGCGGCTGTTATGAAATATGGCAAAAACCAGTGGTCGCGAATTGCGTCGCTTCTACACAGAAAGTCAGCCAAACAGTGTAAAGCCAGATGGTAAGTCTGTTTTAATAGCGGATACGGGCTTTTTGGTGTGTGTCCTGCAGATGTAATTCGCATGAGGCTCTGTATCAATCAGTGATTGCACATATCTGGGTATACAGGTAGCATGTTGATGAAGGAAATTACCAAGGGCTGTCTGTCAGCTTGAGTTCCGGGGAAAGGAGGAGGGTGTCCGCTGTTTTTTATTAGGACTCAAATATTACCCACTTAAATATTCGTACTTAAATGCATTAAATATTTCTTGGACCATACCTGACATTAGCCATTTTACTGTATCAAATAAAGAGTGTATTTGTCTAATACTGGCTGAGTCATCTCTTGGGGAAAGTAAAACCATTACAGAATCAAAGTAAAAAAAAAAAAAAAAAAAAATCAAGAAAAAACTATCAGACTTATTTTCGGCCTGCTTAGTGGCTGATGAGACCGCAACAGAGGTTCATTAGCTTCCACAGTCTTCCTCACACACTAGGCCATGAAAATTTGATTTCCGAAATAGTCATTCAGTAGCTGAAACTAGCAATTTAAATCTTTTATTAGTCTTTACTGGCCATGCCCCGCAGTATTTCAGCTACTTCGAATCTCAAGTGTTTGCTATGTAAATGAAGTCAAATAGCCTTTTTAGTATTTATCCTAGATCTAATTCAGGATAAATTGTAATTCCAATTTTTTGTAGATCCAAATAAAATTCCTGTGTGTAATTGATGTAATACGTGTACATATACTAATCTATATACTAATTATCTGTTGTTTGAGTTGTAAGGGTTGACCGTGATGTTAAATTATGTTGATGTGGTCCAGGTACGAGTGGCTTGACCCCAGCATCAAGAAGACGGAATGGTCCCGCGAGGAAGAGGAGAAGCTGCTTCACTTGGCGAAGCTGATGCCCACACAGTGGAGGACCATCGCCCCTATAATTGGGAGGACAGCTGCCCAGTGCTTGGAGCACTATGAGTTTCTTTTGTGAGTGTAGCTTAATCTGCTACTTAAAGACACAGTAGTTGCTCGTGCTGAATCTCATATTCTGACACATTGCTCATCAGGCATCCTTGTTCATGTTTAAGAACTGCAGGATTTTACAGTCCTGGGCCCTTTTAAAATTGTTGAATCTTCTAGTCAAGGCCAGATGAAGGGAATGCATCATCTTGAAATAGTTTTCAAGTTCTTTTAAGAATTATAAGTTCTTTAACCATGTCTTCTGATCTTTTGATAAGGTGTAGTTGACTGTCCAAGATTCTACATGAAGCACAATCCAGCCATGGTTTCTTTTCAGTCTGCAGGCTCTCTAAACATTTATCTCCTTTTGGATGATTAATGGATGTATTGGGAAGGTTAAGTGGTTATTTCGCCATGTGCCGATGAGACTCGTGGTCTGTTTCAGAGACAAAGCCGCCCAGAGGGACAATGAGGAAGACGGGGCGGATGACCCTCGCAAGCTCAAACCTGGCGAGATTGACCCCAACCCAGAGACCAAGCCGGCCAGGCCTGATCCTGTGGATATGGATGAAGGCAAATCCGCTGCAGTATTACACTGACTTGAATATAGAAAATCATTTATGATTTATTTATTATTAAAGAGGTGGAAAGTTCAGGTCTAGAAAGTACTAATCCAGACCAAGGTTTTGTTACAACCACCCAGATGAGTACTCTGTAGCTATAACACTGTATGCTCAACTGTTTGGTTGAAACAAAACCTTGGTCTGGATTTGTACTTTCTGAACCTGAACTTTCCACCTCTGATTCTTTTCAAACCCTTTGGTTATTAATAGTTATAAACAGACTTATTGACATGTTTGGTCCTGTACCGATTCTTGCGGATGATTTAATATTATAGTCCATTTTCTTTTTCCTAAGATATATGGCAAATTATCCAAAATATTTATTGAATGTTCTGCATGTTCTCGTTTTGTTAGCGTTGAATGGGGATGTGCAAGATGGTCTGTCATGCTTGGATGGTACAGATTGCGTTGCTCGCCCGTGCTATTTTGAGTACCCGTCCTGTCTGAATCAATCTGTTTTGGCTGTTCAGATGAGCTGGAGATGCTGTCAGAGGCCAGAGCTCGCCTGGCCAACACCCAGGGCAAGAAGGCCAAGCGGAAAGCCAGAGAGAAGCAGCTGGAAGAGGCCAGGTCTGTCTGTGGGTGTTAATGATGGAGCCTTGTAATCAAAATTCAGAGATGTGTACCACACAGATGTTAACATGTGATTTGTTTGTTAGTACTGGGGAAGCATTTTGCATAATAAAAACTTGGACGTTATTTTTCATAATTAGTTGCTTATATTCAATACCAGTTAAATTCCATGTGGTAGCATAGACAAGCTTTACTGCCGACATGCCCCCCCCATCCGAGATAAAGTGAAATTGCCTTCTTGAGTCGGCACAACCCCTCATAAGACGATAAATCCTTTATTTGCACAAGTACTGGTATGTTGGAAATTCGTCTCTTTGCCTACCCCATCTTGCTCTCCATACCTTGAGGTTCACAGCACAGGGCCAGTCAACGTTTTCTGGATAATTAATGTCTTTACCTCGTTTTATGCAGTTTCCAGCCGACCTGATCAATAACTATTAAGTGTGCCGTTTGCGGGACCATCGATGATGATCATTCAGGTCTGCGCACTGTCAGGTTTCCGTGAGGATCTTGAGGTATTTGCCACGTTCTCCTCCACAGGCGCCTGGCTGCCCTCCAGAAGCGCCGCGAGCTGCGGGCCGCCGGGATCGACATCCAGAAGAAGAGGAAGAAGAAGAGGGGCGTAGACTACAACGCAGAGATCCCCTTCGAGAAGAAGCCAGCCCTTGGCTTTTACGACACTTCCATGGAGAATTATGATGCTTTGGAGCCCAACTTCAAGAGGCTCCGGCAGCAGCACCTGGACGGGGAGCTCAGGAGGTGAGTGAGACAAAGAATCAAGAAAGGAGTGCAGCTCAGTGTGGTCGTGTAAGCGAGTCAGCACGCCATGTCTGTGGGTGGCAGGTCGCTGGTTCAAATCCCATAGCCAGGAGAATGATGATATTTTTAGGTCCTTGATCAAGACCCTTAGTCCCAATTCCTCTAGAGTCACTGACTGACCATGTTTTCTGAAAATGTAAATTGCTTTGGATAAAAGTGTTTGCTAAGTAAATGTGGAGGGTGCTTAATGTTATTTATAAACAGTGGCAGTTATGAGACTGGTAGGAGATTTGCGTGTGGAGGATAACTAATGGAAAATTCCGGAATTTTCAATTCTGAGAAGGATTTTGTGTGTGGCAAGTACGTCGTGATCGCCAAGATGAATGTTTTACCAAGACGAGCCATTTTAGTAAGCTGATATATAAACATCACGCGGTGACCTTGATGATGTCATCTTCACTTCCCCCGCCCTAGTGAGAGGGAAGAAAGGGATCGTAAAAAGGACAAGCAGAAAATGAAGAAAAAGAAGGAATCTGACCTTCCGTCAGCCATCCTGCAGACTAGCGGGGTGTCGGAGTTCACAAAGAAGAGAAGCAAGCTGGTCCTTCCTGCTCCACAGGTGAGCTGAATATGCACCGGTCATATATAATGATGATTTTATATATTATATAATATAATATAATATACATATATTTATATTTATAAATAGAAATAAATCCAAAAGACAATGTGCAGTGCAAATTGTTAATTTCCCAATTTCAAATTCAAATCAAATTCAAATTTTATTGGTCACATACACAATCATGCATAGTACGACTTGCAGTGCCCGACCTATTAAGAATTAAATGGAATAGAATAAAATAGAAGATAAGAATGAAATGCAAGATAAAATGTGAAGATATAAAATATAAGCTGTTAAAAATAAAAAATAGAAATTAAAATATGTAAAAATAGAATACAATTTCCCATCAAACTGTACACTGCGTATCAGTCTCGCTTGACTGATATTTTGAGATTTGAAAAAAATAATGTACACGTACATCATGATATAGGAGTTTAACAGAGAAGCTCCCTTACCCCATTTAGTGGTTTTCAGTTTCCCAGAATGTCCTGGCGGTACAAGAACGAACGGTTTGATGAAGGTGAAACGACCCCCTAATCCCGAGTGCTGCCCGTGGAAAATGCAGCATGACATTGCTTACTCTCTTTACATTACATTTATTCAGCAGATGCCTTTGTCCAGCGCAGCATACATGTGAGGATCAGAGAGCAGGGTCAGAGAGTTTCCCCAGAGAAATTAGGGTTAAGGGGCTCGCTCAAGGGCCCAATGGTGAAATAACTCTGCCAGCCTTGGGATTTAAACTGGCAACCTTCTGTTCAAGGCCACAGAGCCCAAACCCAAAGGGTGAATCACTTAACCTAAACTTGTGTGAATTTTTGTTCTAGTCTTGAACCTTAAACCTTCAGGTTAAGTACTGGATATCCTATTAACCATGCCTCTATGCCTTGGTAGACCTTGAGTTTGATCTTTTATTACACGTTGGAGACAGCTGGTATAGGTGTGTTGGTGAAAAGTTGGCTGACTGTATTCCGCACGGGCATGTGCTTGAACTCAGATCTCTGACTCGGAGCTGGAAGAGGTGGTGAAGCTGGGCCAGGCTAGCGAGGTCGCTCGGCAGACCGCGGAAGAGTCTGGAATCACCAACTCCGCGTCCAGCGCACTGCTGTCAGAGTACAATGTCACCAACAACACCATGGCCCTCCGCACACCCAAGACCCCGGCAGCACAGGACAAGATTCTCCAAGTCAGTCTGCCTCCTTCCCTGCTTAGACATTCCTTTTCCACGATTAGTGATTTATATGAAGTATAATCTTGCTATGCAGCGATGACTTCAAACATGCTGGTTTCCTGTATGGCTATACATAAATACTGCAATGTGACACTTCCAACAGGAAGCCCAGAATCTGATGGCCCTAACAAACGTGGACACGCCCCTCAAAGGTGGCTTAAACACCCCCCTCCATGAGAGCGACTTCTCTGGGGTCACCCCCCAGAGACAAGTGGTACAGACGCCAAACACGGTCCTTGCCACGCCTTTCCGGTACGTGTTTGTTATAAATATAGTGCAAGCGTGTTAACAGCATGTGAAATACTGCCTTACGAAGGCAAAACACAGTAACTGCATGTTTAATCAAAATCAGAGTTATGACTGAATTCGGGTCTCTTAGGTTCTGTTCTCAAAACTCAGTCTTAATTTGACAATGCCCGGTTTTGAAGAAAACGGTTGGAAAATCAGTTACTGTGAAATCCACACTAAAACCAAGGCAAAACATCTTTTTTTCCCCTCTGTGTCAGCGTAGTTACTGTGTTTTGCCTTCATAGAGCAGAATATATTTCTGGGCTTTATCTGGTACTCGGGCACAGCTAATCCTCGTTTAGCGACTGAGTTCCATTGCAGTTGCCAGGTCATTAAGTAAAACGGTCTCTAAGTGAAAATCACGGTAGCCCAGGCATGACCCTGACTGCTTCTAACTTTACTGCAGCTGTCCATACTTAATTTCTTTTATCCTTCATGAAATGGATATTTTACCACCATTTTGTACATTCTACTTAAAAAATCTCTCGCTCCATGGTACGTTCTCAGATGTATGAAATTTGATCAGAATGCATGTATTGGTTGGAAAACAATTTATTTTGTTTAATTAATGTTGCATTTGCAAATGGTCCCCAACCGAAGTAATAACTAAATGGGATTGGTTATAGTAGGTGCCATTATTGCATTGTCTGAGTAAATCCATTTGTTTTGTTGTGTTTTGAAAAAGAACCCCAAGTCATCCATCAGAAGGCATGACCCCACAGGGGGGGCTCACGCCAAAATCTACCATAGGAGTTACACCTCTGAGGACTCCCTTACGAGACAAACTTAACATCAACGCAGAGGATGGGACAATGGACTACTCTGATCCAGCGTACTCCAAACATCTGGTGAGTGTGATGGACCAGCACCTAGTATCAACCTACTGAGGTTGAGGCTGTTGACTCCCAAGAGTCTTGAGGTCAAACCTTCGCTTGACTTGAAATCCCTTAGTAAATGTTACTCGTACTAAAATTTCCCACAGCAAAAAGAGTCCCGGGAACAGCTGAAGCTCGGCCTGATGGCACTACCCTTGCCCAAGAATGACTTTGAGATCGTGCTGCCGGAGAACGCAGAGAAGGAATTAGAAGAGCAGGACGTGGACGAGAGCTTTGTGGAGGACGCCGCCGAAATCGAACTCCGCAAGCAGGTCAGGGGTTTGTTCGTTGGGTTTTTAAATGTAACCTGCCGTATTAGCATAGTGGGGTTTCATTTGGGGAGGGGGGGGTATTTAATTAACTGCTATAACTTAACGTGCAAACTCCAAAAATGCAATTATCTTTTCTTTGTTAAAGGGAATTTTTTTTAATTGCGTGTTTTTGTGTTCTTCTAACTATTAAACTTATTTTTTCTTCCCTGGCTCTTTGCTGATGCATGCAATTAGGGTTTTATTAAGTAGCTTCCTTGAGATGCTATTTCTATGCTAAATATCTTTGTGTACCTTGTTTCCTTGAATCCTAATGAGCGAGGAGCTTACGGTATCCGCTGCTTTAATAGGTTGTGAGAGATGCTGAGCGTGAGAAGGAGCTGAAACAGAGGCACATCGCGGTACAGAGGGATTTACCAAGGCCTTCCGACGTGAGTTTGGCTATTTCGTTAATTGACGTTAATTATACAAACTTGCATGCACATGCCGTCAGTGTGTGTTGTTTTACAATGCCTCTGATTGTACAAAATTCTTGCATGCTCATACGAAAACAAGGTCAACGAGACGATTCTGAGGCCTCTGAACATCGAGCCTCCACTGACGGAGCTTCAGCAGGCTGAGGAGCTCATCAAACGCGAGATGATCACCATGCTCCACTACGACAGCCTGCATCACCCCTACGCAGACGCCCTGTTCAGGAAGGGCAAGGCCGCCGGCTCGGGCTCCAGCAATGCCGAGCACATGGCGTACCTGGAGAAATGCGCTTATGAGAAGGTCTCTGAGGAGGACCTCCGAAAGGTCAGGCCGACGTGAGGCAAATGTTATGCGACGTGACCTTCAGCTTATAAAAGGATGCTCTCAAACAGAATTACCTCATTCATGCCTATTAAAGATATTTTGCAAAAGGACATAATAAGCACAATAAATTTATGTTATGAGTAGCTAGTAATTAAATTAGTTAGTAATCAAGTTATTTTAACTTTATTCATCAAATACCAAGATGATGCTTACCCTTGTGGATGCCAGTGGTACTATCACCAGCCAAATATTATGTCCCCCCCCCCCACCCCGAGCATCAGATATTGCTTATATGTCAACTGAGTGACAAGCTGATTGATTGACAACTTTTTCTGCCATGTTTGCCTGCTAGGCGGTCGAGCTTCTAACTCAGGAGATGGAGGTCGTCAAGCATGGTATGGGCCACGGTGACCTGTCCATCGAGGCCTACAACCAGGTGTGGGAGGAGTGCTACAGCCAGGTCCTCTACCTAGCCGGGCAGAGCCGCTACACGAGAGCCAACCTGGCCAGCAAGAAGGATAGGATCGAGTCCCTGGAGAAGAAGCTGGAGGTAAGAGATGGAATGGAATGAATGGAGAGGAATACTCTGCATTTTTAAATGCTGGTTGTCATTCTAAGTTTGTCCTGTAGGGGGTAGCATCGATTAATTTGTGATTATTTATTACGATACTTTTTTTCAGTTATGCAGAACATCTTAAAATTGTTGAGCAAAGGCTAGCTAAAGATGCATCAATATTAATACAAATATAAAATTACTGGTATTATTTTTTTATGTGCGTTATTGATTGCAGTACTATAACACAGTATCCGCTTTGTGTAATGAAATTTACATAGTGCTGTGATACAACCATTGTTAATCATATCCAAGTTTTAATATTCAAGTGATCATGGAATATGGATGAGAATATTGCTAATAGTATTCGGTACAGGGTGTTGGTGAGATGTTTGTATTACCAGATGAAAATGTTAACTATAAACAATGTAGTTTTGTAATACTTATTCTCTGCAGCTTGTATAGTTCTTCACGGTGTAAAACGTGAAACCTGAAAGTGCTGCTGTATCATTTCATTCCGGGGGAACAGGAACTTTCAGTTAATCTAGGGGATGAGTCACAAAGGATGCATTTGTGTGACGTTTCTTGGCTGGAGATGCCGGAAGGCCTCTAGGACTGTATTTACGCAGCCATCCCCCTTCGGAAACACGGCGGAGCCGGCAGGGGGGCACGTGAGTGGGTGGATTTGGGCAGCGGCATGCACTGAGGGCCCTTAGGGGCTGCCACCA